>VWZT01005920.1:18256-30891 GCA_013397055.1 Pachycephala philippinensis | reverse complement strand
CGCGAAGGCAGGGTCCCGCTCCGCGCAGGCAGGGTCCCGCTCCGCGCAGGCAGGGTCTCGCTCCGCGAAGGCAGGTCCCGCTCCGCGAAGGCCCACGCGGACAGCTGTCCGTGAGATACAGACCAAAAGACTCAGTGAGGAGGGAGTTCTGGGGAGGTCTGAGAGGGGAGAAAGACGATTCTGTCTTCCAGCCAAACGATGGGCATATTTAGACCTTCAGGCCAGCAGAGAGATACCACATTTGATAACTCTGCCCCCTCTTCCCAGGCTTGGCCTTTCCCTCCATCCCTCTCCTGTGCTACAGCTGGTGTAATTGCCAATGGGAAATGCAGACAGGCATCAGCAACTCGCCGGTGCCAAACAATGCAAAGCTTTGAAAGGGACCTTGCAAGGGATTGCTTTATTCTTCAAGAGAAACAAACTTTATTCCTTCTCTCGGCAGGTGGATTACCATTTTCCCTATGCCCTCCCCTGTCAGCACTGCTTTTCTCCTTAAAAGCACACGACCATAGTTGTTTGCAAAAAAAGATTGCAGAACATCGACACCACTACAGGTTCAGAGGAGGAAAAAAAAAAAGGCAGAAAAGTGAAGCCCGAATTGATGGTTTCCTCTACAATTAGAGTTCTTTTATTGGAGATACTGTGATACTGCCTTCCCTTCTCTCTAATAGGATGTCTCCCTGCAGCAGGTCAGCACAGGAAGGAGAGACAAGTTCCTTCACAAGGGAGAAAATAAAGCCTAATTCCTATCCTCCCTCCTTCCTGGCACCATAAATATTTCAGAAGCCAAAAACTATCTCACTAAAGCAGCAACAGGTTAGTAACACTCTCCTTGTATAACAGCATCTGACTTAGAACACTAGTTCCAGTAAACTAAATACTGTACTCCTTACTAGAGACAAATTTAACTTTTACAGCTAATATTGTGCAGGTAATAGTGAAAACGACAATATTCTTTTTTGAGATGTTATCATTTACCTTTTGTAGATGCAACCATTCAAGAAAATGGTAAATGCTGACCAAAATACCCCCAACAAATCAAAACACAGAAAGCCACCACAACATGCACAGCAGAAGGCAGAATTTCAGAACACAGTCTAAAGCTCACTAGTAACGAAAAGGACAGGTCACTCGATCATTTATACACCTTTACTGTCTAGAGTCATTGCCTGAAAATTGAGTATTCAATTTTGAGTCAGCTTTTAATTAAGATGAAAGCTAAGGCCGACTAAATGGGAATGTGGTATTTAACTTTTTTTAAGCGTACCATAAAGATAACACGGCTTTTAAAAGTTTGCTTAAGCACATAGGCCTTTATAGACTTTTCTGTATAAACACAAGCAGAAACAATAGTGTTACAGTATGACTTTTTTTTTTTTCATTTTATTAGCACAAAATCCTGTAGTGGGTGAAAAGAAAGATAACATACGCATGTACTTAGAACATGGAAAACTCACTGCACAAATGGGGATTCTTCCTTCCTGTTATTTTGCCAATTACTTCTCCTCTTACCTTCAGAATTTGAACTGTGATAGTGGTTGCAAACTACAAAACCCCCAAACTTAAGAGCCTGCAGCACTTCCATAAAAAAAGCTCTGCAGTTCCATTAGCAAAAAGGGGTTCAGACTACATTTAAGAGAACAGACCTAGAGCACTTGAATTCCAGTTTCCTGCTGTCAAAAAAACATTTACACAGTATGTGCATACACCCCAATGTTACTGCATGTATATTCATTTTTACATAGTTCAATGGAAGTTCATTCTATAAGCACAGAAGCAATCCTGTGGTTATTTCTGACCACATAAATACACACCAGCTGCAGGGATCACTTCGATTAGTTCTTCCTGCAGAAACTTTTATAGTGGGCCTGGTATAGTTGGTCCAATGGCTTTGCAACACCTATACACACATAGGGACAGGTAAAAGGAGGCAAGGTCTTTATGGGCCACTGGCTGGGCTTACTGCACAGCAAAGCTGGTGTGCAGTATGACATCTGCAGTACTAATACCAATAAATTAAAGAAGTCAGATATACTGCCCATAGTATGAAAGTCAGCAGAATTCACAAAATCAGAAAAACCACTATTCTAGTCAGATTGCACAGCGACAAACAAGGTGTTTGTCATAGTACAGAATCAATGTACTTTCAAAGTCCAGTACTATTAGTAAATTATGGCACAGTGAACTTAATTGCCATGTACAGCTAACACCCTCAGACATTTTGCTAGGAATTGTCTTGATTATCAGTCAGAGAGTGGAGAAAGGTCTACCACCAAAAGTCAGTAACTTTGTCATTTCTTTGCTTGGCAATAGCTGAAAGTGGTTGCTTTATTCCAACAGATGGCAGACATTTCAGTTTAGTTAGCCATGCAGTTGTTTCATGAATAGGATTAATCACACAGATTTATGACATCCATATTTTTTGCAAAAGAGAGCAGGTGGTTTATTTCTGATTTTAATCCTTCCCTTCCATCAAAGGGGACATACCAAGAAGTGTGGTCTGAAAGCAAAGTATCACAATCTCTTAAAATTAAGCTCCAGGTCAGTTCTCTAAACAGACACATGATCACTAGAACAGAGCCCTACCTTGCATCCACTTAACAAGCACAGAATTCATGAGAACTATGAGCACACCAGCAAGAACAAGAACTACTTAATGGAATGATTTGTGAGACCGGCCTCAGCAAGCAAAAAGCCTGAGTTTCACAAGCCTTAATAACACCAATTTTTTTTTTGCATGGCAGGAGGTAAACTTAAGCAAAAGAGGATATTCTACAGATTAATTTTAAAAAAAAATTTAAAAGTTAAGCAAGTGACTGTTCAGTGTTTCACACAAAACTCAACTCAATTGTTTGTAAGTTTTGACCAGGCAATCAGTCAGACACAGACTTAAAAGAGGACTCCAAACTGAAAACCTACTGCATTTGCAATATAGCTGATTTCAAACTGGTATTTCTAACTCCACTGGCCTCAAAGTATTTTCACAGTGGTTTCAGTTGCCCAACATGAGTTACAATCTGCTGTTCCACAGTTAGGACCGCTCTTCTCCTCTGAAACATACTTCAGGCTTTCAGACTACTCTTCTCTTGTTCCACAAAACTTTGGAGTGAAGAGCTGACAAGTCTATCCAAGGTCTTTAGCTTTCCTCTAGACTGCATTCCTAGGTGTGCCATTGTGAGTCACTGCTTTCATATTTGAGGTGCTTGATTGATGGTTGCAGATCCTGTGGGAGGCAACACCTACTTCAAAAACTTCATGAATGGCTTTGCGGAAGCAATGAAAATTGTAGTCTATCAAACCTGTCAAGGAGAGGAAAAACTCTGTTCAGATTGGCATATTAATGTAAACAGAGCTTCAAAATCAATATAAAATTTAACCACTTTTGCTACTTATTTAATATGAACTTGGACTCAGAAGATTTAACAAAGTTTTACCCATGCTAGTATTTATTTGGACTGTCTCCGTTTTTTTGAAAACAAGGTACTCATTTGGAATGCAAGGTGTATATTCATGATCACACTGTAGGTAAGGGGACCATTACTCCATCCTACTGATTCCACTAGAACAGATGGTAGTGACAGAGCTCACATTAGCTACACAAGTCATTTTGGCAGGAGGACAGTGATTAAAGTGATGATTCACAAATTTAAAAATAAGATCTCATTATATCTCCAAGAAATACAAAAGATCCTCCCATAAGAAATTACACAAATTGAGTCACACAAAAATCAAGCTGACCTGTAAGGTCATATTAATATTTTACAGCTGATAAAAAATATTAGATAAAAGCTGTTCAATGGCGGGGAAGCCCTTACCTTTGCGCTCAAAACTCTCTTCTCTAAGAATGCAAACTAATGCCAAAAACTTTGTTACTTCCTTTAAGTACAGGACTGTTGTGTTATTGAGCTTGATAATTGCCATTGACTCTTTATCATAAGCACTTCCAGTGCCATCTTCTTTTAACCTAAAAAAGAACAAGTTAACCCAAGGCATAATCTAATAGGCATGCATATGTAACTTCCAAGACAAATAGCTGTTAAATGCAGTTAGAAGACTATTACTCATACTGAATGTTAAACAAATGGAGAACCTGCAATGCAGGTCTTAATACTATCAATGAGTAAGACCAATCAGACCTTAAATTTCTCAGAAAAGCTAGATCTAAACAGAGCAGAGGCCTTCATTAGATACTGTCTATCCTAGATGAGCAGTTAAGAGCAAGCTACAATTCTTTTAATGTCAATGGAGTGACATCTCAGTGAAATTACTTTTGGTAAATTAATACAAAGGCTTCCTTCGTGAGACTGGGGCAGAGGATGCAACACAGAGCAGGACGTTTTTTGGTCTTAAGCTAAACCAGCCTGCATTTACAAGAAAAGATGAGCATGCTGTTTTCTATCTTCAAGTTATAAGTGTTAGTTAAATTACTATAGAAGCAAACAATGTATCTCAGGTTACTTCTAAGCACTCCTGAAAAAAACTCCAAACCAAACAGTTATACAACCCTGGATCAACCCATCAGGAGACAGACCATTAAATGCTGTGGTATTTTCTTGGTAGCACTGCATTTTCCAGGCTACAACCACAGTTCTAAGATAAGTTACCATTTCTTCAGAACCACTTCAAAAATCCAGTGTGAAGTACAATTCTGCTGTAAATTGTGAGATATAACACTATAGATCTCATCTCTCATAGAAAGTCAGTAGGAGACGAGTTGACCTTGCAAATGTTATTCTGTTCAGACTGCAGCAAGTCTCAAAACGATGGCACTGCAAGTTACACTGATGAGCTATGGCATGCTATTGACCCCAATTATTTGGAGGTATTTACATATTTGCATCCACCACGCCAAACAAGACACAGCAGTATTCATATTTTACATGAAACACGACTTCCACAAATGTCAGATAGCTGTCTAGGGCCATGAGTGGAGGGAAACAAACCAAGTATAAATGCTGCAAAATCATTAGGATTTATTTCAGTTACTTACAAAACCAACGTGCTCTAAAGACCACTTGATGGCATTTTGCTGCATGACAAAGCCATCACCACTTGCACAGTTTGCAACCTATTCTACAACTTCTGAGCTTTTTTTTTCTCAAGAGTATTCATCACTTACCCATATATACAGGAAACATCTATCACTACATCAATCATGTCACAGCACAACTCATATGACTGCATGTCCACAGGGGAACTGTCCGTTGCAATGTAGATTTTGCTGACTACATCGAAGAGAAAAGCTTTTTCAATGCCTGAGTTCTTCAGAAAGAGAAAGAATTTGGATGAATTTTTAGAATAACTGCATTTTAAAAATCTCAAGTAGAATTCATACATTTTCACATTCTTAGTAGCAGAAAATGGTTTAAATATAAGCAATTTAGAGGCTTAAGACAGATTCAAGATTTAGAGCATATAGTTTATAAATAGAATACCCTTGTTGCAATAGTACATACCAACATCACATAGCTGACAAAAATAAAACTGGGGACTCCGTTACAATTCTTTTTGGTTTATTATTTAACTGATCACTGTTAAGGTTACATTTTACTACGCTTCCAGAATCCATATTCAGCAATTTACCTTTTCCATGCTTCTATTAACTCCAGAAGAGTCATAACTCACATCCACCTAAGGGACTGGGCTCAGAGATGACATATTTCATGGTGGTATGCGGACACTTAAATTTTATGCTTGTAGTATCTTGGCAGTTCAGTTTCTGTGTGAAGCATTTGCCATGCAGTTTAACATGCAGAGCAACTAACTCAGCTTCTGAACTTAAAAATCCATTAAAAGTACCACATTATGACAGTTACGAAAAACACAATGCCATTTGTAACTGAGCACTTTGGCAAAATGCATGTGCTCATACAAAGTTCAGAAGCCTTCTATGGTTCAAGTTACCACATATACACTACTGGCAAAGCTTCTTTTCTATTTATGCACCAAAAGCATTCTTTACCTCGTCTTCCTAGCTAGTCTGAATACTCAGGACAGTGTCCTGAGGACATCCAGACAGTCCTTCTGGCATCAGGATTACACTCCACATCCTCCATGGCACTGAGAGCAAGGCCAACATGCCCTTTATCTACTGGGCCAGGTTATTACAAACAGTCCTCTACCAAACACAGCAAACAAGCATTGTATGGTAGCATGGGGTGACATGTCTAAGTGCACAGCTCCTCTTGGATATAAATGGTTTTTTCTTTGTTGTCCACGTGCCTGAAACAGCCTCATAGACAACTTAAATGAGACAGTCTTGTCTCTAGGGTGATATTTTATTTGATTAAAAAGATAGAGCAGCAATTTTCTATAACACTAATTCCATAAGAAATGCAAACACTAAAAGAATAAGGGCAAAAGTATCACAGGTCATATGAAATACACAGCTAAGTTCAAGGCCAAGTTCATATTATCAAAAAAGTCTCTGGCCAGTACAGCTACATTAGACTACTAAATGCCTTAGCAAAGTAATCAGTATACCCTGATGGCAGGAAACTTCCATATCAGCTGTTATAACCAAGTAAACCACACTTTGTCAATATTTAGAGAAACTCCACAAAGCACAAACCAGCACAATTTAGCTGTGGTAAAGAGCTTTTAGTATAGAAAACCAGGTCAGCATAGTACACCTACATGAGTACCACCCAAATCTCTCAAGGGCAGATCTAGCCAGCAATCTTTAGAAGGACTTGTTTCACCATTCTGCATATTTCACTCAAAGTTTTGTTAGATGCACACTTACTGATATGAAGATATTAAGTAGATTTTCCAGGGTTGGCAGTTGCGGAATGAGCTTCTGTACCACTTTACTGAAGGCTTCAAATATTGAATGGTCATAGATACTGGTCAAATAAAAGCTGAGATGAGGAGGGAGGGCAAAGAAAGAAAGAAAAAAGAAAAAGAAGATTCAAGAGTATTTTAGAATTGCAATAGAAATGTTAAAGTTATGTTTTCTAACATTCAGGCCTGCTATTTTGCCTGGGATGCCTTTATCACAAATATGTCTGGACACTGCACAAAGAATCTAAGTTCTGAGCAGCTGGAGTACACATTAAATAGATTTTCCCCATCCTCGAGAGATGGGAGACCAAAGATAAAAATTTGACCATTGTTAGAACACACTTAGCCCACAGAATTCTTATCACAAATGTGTAAAAATGCTTAATTAGATTTCTTCAAGTCTCGTTCCTGGCCTTCCACTTTGTTCACACTATCATCGAGAGATACTGGCTCCACAAGAATCAAAAGAACAATAAAAGCAGAGAAGAGACAGCTTGCTTTAAAGGTGTCTGTAGAAGATACCTTAAAAGTGAGCCAAATCTCAAGTAACAGACTAAGCTTTTAGAACCAATCACACTGAAAAGTCAGTGCAAGTCAGGACTAGAAGGCAGAGAGCTTCCCCTTTCTCTTCCCCTTTCTCTTCCCTGCCCCTCCGGCGTACACGTACAAATTTGGCCTGTTACACTGAGTAAGAAAGACTTTGAATTATCACTGAGTATGAATAAATCTGCTGATTGGAATCTGATACAGTAGCCTGCCTTTTTTTGTGTCAGCCTAACAGCTGAGGCTTGTCCATAAATTCAGAGGTGTTATTTTATTAACACAAGTTGGTTCAATATTAAGAAACCACCCAGACCTTGCTCCAGTTGTTCCAGTATTACATCCAAAAGCCTTTAATTTGTATGCATATCAGCAACAGTAGAATCACATACACCAGAGTCTTTAACTCACCTAAGGTGAAGTTTTTCAAGCCCAGCATCCGTAAGATCATCATTAGCCCTCTGATGAATATCCCTCTGAGTTTCTATTTTATGGTCATCTGATAAACCATCAACTTTATGAATAAAAACTTCAAAGTTCATTTCTGGGTTGACCTTGTAGGCTTTTGAAACTGTAATGTGGAGTCTTGTTAAAGCTTCCATGTAGTCATCCTGTAAATCAGTTTTGGCAGGAATGAATGACAAAGTTTCTGTCTGATAACTATTCCATTCTGCACAAAGACAAAATATTTCAGTGCAAGAACTTCACTTCACTTCTGTAACTAAACAGAAGCATACAAGAAGACAATACCTTGACATGTCCTAGCATGCTTTGATAAATCCTAGCAGCTTTGATTCTGTTATGTCAATTAAGGTTCATTAGCCATCCAAGGCTCAGCTACACAAAACCATACTTCAGAGCAAAAGGTGGGTTACACTTCTACTCCAGCACAAGGCAGCAGCGGTCTCCAAGATGGTCCAAATAACCAGGTAACCTCCCACAGTGCAATCCTAGGTTTATTAGAAGCTACCAGATACCCAGCAGAACCAATACTAGAAACTGAGGTCAGAAATGTGCTGTTATTAATTGAACTCCACAGCAGAGAAAAGGGGTAATTCAGACCATCTAGCCAAGCAGGTTCTCACTATTATTGCAAATTGTGTAAGTTCAGAGTACGAGCCCTCTTCCACTCTCTCCACCAGTAGCATACGTTCCAGCCACTTCACCAAAATAAAACCACACACCAAAAGTCAGATTGCCAACACATCTCTTCATACACAGCAGAAGTCTTATGAAATTATCTAAAAATACAAATTACTGGCCTCTCAATCATTCCTTTTGCACAAAAAGCAAAAATAAAACTTCCTTGTGATTTGTATTTACCTGGGCATCAATAACATATATTAGAGCACCTGTTCCTCTGAAGATCATCTCATAATCAAATGTTGGATCAAAAAAGTCCATCTGTCCAGGAAAATCCCATATTTGGAAGTTCACAAATGAGCTGTTGGAAATATCATCCTTGTAGATTTTGTTGGTACTTTCCAAGAACAGAGTCTCATTGGGAGACATTTTGTGAAACACCACCTGTTAAAAGAACACAAATAATAGTCTAGATTTTACCTTATTAGAAGAAATTAGTGAAAGATTTGTGACTTGAATTCTACAAATAGGTTTATCCATTCTGAAATGTACCGCTTCCTTTTTGTACATAGACAGCTTCCTGCATCAGATAAGAAAATTACCTACCCCCTAAAAGAACCAAGCAACTGAATACAGTTAAACATTTTTACAAGTCCAAATAACACTACTGGCTGAAGACACAGACATCCAAGTTACTCCTTCTTTCCCTGCAAGGCTAGTACAGTGTCTTCAATTTCTGTTATATTCAGATCTAGTATAAAGCCAGCTAATTAAATAACTGCAAGCTTTTAAGAACCCTTCCCTTCCAGTCTTAGAAATTCCTAAAGGAAACTTTGCTTTTAGTCTGGTATCAGGTGTTACAACACAATATAATCAGATAGTTCCTAAACTACAATAGAAGTGTACAAAAATATCATTGCAGTTTCAGAGAACCAAGTAGCTGGGTAGTTTGCCATCTATTAACAACTCCTTTTTGAGTAGAGAATCACAGAATGGGTAAGGTTGGAAGGGAGCATAGTAGGGTCATCTGATCCAACCTCCCTGCTCAAGCAGGGTCATCCCAGAGCACATGACACAGGATTGCATCCAGACAGTTCCTGAGTAGCTCCAGTGAGGGAGACTCCCACCCTCTCTGGGCAGCCTGTCCCAGGGCTCAGTCACCCATACAGTAAATAAGTACTTCCTCATATGCAGGTGGAACTTCCTGTGAAAGTTCACTACAGAAAGGATGAAAGATTTCACACTAGTTGGTGAACAGTTTAGCCGCAGGATGACAAACACAGTCATTGCTAGAACTCAAAAAGCCCCACTGGGATTTTAGCCCTTCCTTGTACAGAACTAGCATGTAACTGCACAGCAAAGCGGCCTGTAGCAAAAGCAATCAGAGTCAACAGTAAACATTGTGCTAATGCAACTCAACTGGACTATATGAAAGTTACTCCAAACAATGTACTCCAAATAATGCAGTCGAACACTAGGACTGCAAAAATAAAGGGGTTTCATGTACAGCACTTGGTAAACCTAAAAACTTTACAACAGGGACCGCAACCTTGGTAATTTTGGTTTCTTCAAATGTTTCACACAGTTACAGAAGTCATCCATTAGTAACCTGGTGCAACAAACTGTCAAAAAACTTTCAAGACAAACAGCTCCACACCCAGTACAGTTAATGGATTGTTTAGTGAGGTTCAAAGTAATACTTCAGCCTACATTTTTAAGGCCAAGGGAGAGAATTTATTTCCTTAGGGCAAACATCTTAGGAAGCCAGGGTCTAAATGAGGTTTTAAACAGCAGGATATTTGTATGGAGAAGTAAGAACAGTTCTAGATACATAGCAGCTGTACTGCATTCTTCCAGGTTTGCAGCATAGTTTTAAATCACTCTGAAATCAACATTTCTTTTGGAACTCAGCATCTCCCACAAGAGCAGGCCAGAATTAGTAAATTCAGTTTAAAGCTGATAACTCTCTGGGAAGCAACACTGTCACCTCCTTTTTCCTTTTATCCCAACGTAGCACATTTCATCAGATTGAAATGTTCCAGTTCTCCACTGGAACTCTTTCCAGTTTCCTATTACATCAGTACAGTACAGTAAGTCCAGTTATGCAAATCTGCACAAAAATTTGTTTATGAACTGAAGCAATCACTGCATTCCCAAAATCTGGCTGCAATTTGCTACTGAATATTCACAGGTTACACCAGCATGGAAAACCCCATTGTCCTAAGGAAAAAAAAAGTCCCTCCCCAGGATCATAGTTTTTTCTTTTGCAAGAGGTCTCCTATCAATACTGCTCTCAGTAGAAGCATGAAATGATTTATTAATTCATGTTTTTCACAGAAATTTCTAGATAATCACGAAGCCAATACTTTCTCCAATACAGTGTTTATCTTCCATATACCCCTACTTTCTGGCAAGGGGATCAACTGCTAGTGCCCAGACAAAAGGGTTGTGTCTAGTTATGGCCATTTTTGAACTAGAGAGATTTAAGAGCAGGGACACTGTTAATAAGAAATTTCTTGACATTAGAGTTTGCTCAGGCAGCATCACAATGAGCCTCTAGGTATCAGAATCACAGCTGCTAACTCCTAAACAAGATTGGTAACTGATTGGCAAAAGATAAATTCTATGTCCTCTTATTGCATATTCAACATGACGCTATTCCTTTCTTATACAACTACTGGAATAGGCCCTCAAAGAACTGAAGACTACCAATCCTGGCCATTAAAAAAGTCCAAAAGCTACACCTGTACAGAGACTTGTAACATCTTAAAATCTATCTGCAATTTGGAGTTCCTGTCTTCCTCTAGCTTTTAGGGTTCACTTTTTTCGAGAGTGGATAATACAATAAGATCTCTAATAAGAGTCTACAACGAATACCATTCACATGACTAAAAGACTTAGAAAAAGGCTTTCAGTAAAAGCACTACATTTACACATACAGTGGGAGCATTTGGCCTAAATAATGGGGAATAACTGAGAAGGCTAAAAAGCAACAACAGTCCAGTCTGCCACTGTATTTCAGCACAGCACAATGGAAAAGATTTCTAAAAGACTAACAGAGTCTGAAATCAGCTTAGAACTCATTGGTTTACTGCCGTCTATGGATTACCAAGCAGTCTGCATAAGATATCTAAAAGAAGCAGATTCATACCTGCTATACTGCAAAGTCCAAAAAGGCTTCTCTGCACAAAACCTTTATAGAAATCTCTGTAGGTTTTCACACTTGCATCTGAAGCAAATTTGAGGCCCTTAAGTCTAGAGCTGAGACTCACACATTTCACTAGAAATATCTTCCCATAAAAATATCACCTAAAATGTTCACAAGAGGGACTGCAAACATAAAATTCGCACTGAAGAACAAGGATTGTTCTGAGCACTACAATTCTACTGAGCTACGTGGCAAATGAAAATAGTCAGTTTTATCTTATTTTTATTAAGAAACACTAGTGACTTCACAAACCTACCAACAAACCTAAGGCACCGAAACTGTTGCATTTCCTCTTTGACAAGTGACTCTCGTTTACTCCGTCTAGCAAACTAAAGAAAACCAGAAGCTGTCTTTCTGCATACACAAAAGCAAAAGTCTCTTTCAAAGCATCAAAGGGCAGAACAACAGCTCAAGTCTTCTTCCAAGTGGAAGCACTAGCTAAACACCACACACTTGTACCACGTAAGAAAACGCCTCATGATAAATTTCACACCAGCATCTTCACTTTTAACTTTTGAAGCCTTAAAAGTGAAGAAATACAAAGGCTACAACCTATGCTACACAACCTTCCTCTCTAGGGCAGATGATCAGGGTCCATTCTGGAAAGTAAACGTCTTTAAGCAGGAGGCTCCGGTCGCTCCAACTTCGCCACACGGGCCCACAATAAAAAGTAGAAATTGCCCGAACAGCAGCGCAGCAGGGAGTACCAGCTCGGCGCCAGAGAGGCAGCGCGGCAGGCAGAGGCGGGGAGCCGCCGGCTGCCCCTCACCTTCTGGATGGAAGACTTCCCGCTGCGCCGCAGCCCCATGAGCAGAATCCGCGGCTTGGAGTCCGCCCCGCCCGCGCCGCCGCCAGGCCCGCCCGCGCCGCCCCCGGGCCCACCGGGCCCCGGGCCTCCCTCCAGCTCCGCCTCCTCCTCCTCCTCCCCGTAGCCGAAGTCCTTGGGGAACGAGTCCGCAGCCCCGAAGCTCCCCCCCACCAACGCCGGCTCCTCAGCTGCGCCTGGCCCGCCCGCCCCGCC
>VWZT01005920.1:0-11327 GCA_013397055.1 Pachycephala philippinensis | reverse complement strand
GGGGGGCGGAGAAAGCCAAGGGAGAGTGGCGAGGCAGCCCGAGGGACGACCGCAACACTGCCGTGCACGGCGGCGGCTGCTCCGCGGGAGCGGGACACCCTGAGAGGAGCGGCACCCGCCCGCAACGCCCCCGAAGAGAGCCCGCTGGCCCCTCGGGCGGTGCGACGCGAGCCGGAGACTTACCCTTGGTGAGCAGGTCCAGCACTCCCGACTTCTCCAAGTACTGGCGGAACTGCTCCCGCTTGGAGTCCGAGGCCTGAGGGAGGACGCCCACACGGTCAGATCGGCGGCACGCCCCGCCTCGACTGCGGAGGCGACCCCTTGGCCCAGGCCGGTCCCGCTCTCCGCCGCAGAGGCGGCACGAAGGGCCGAGCCGGTGGCGGTCCGCGGCCTGCCGCTCCGCGCAGCCGGCACGGAGAGCGGCACCGCGCCCACGCCGGCGCGCTCCCCCCTACCTTGTAGTGCGCCATCTAACCCGCACCACGCCTGCCCCGGCCGCGCGCCTGCGCCCTGCGCTTTAACGGCGCGAGCGCTTCCCCTCAGTTGCCGGGGCGACGGGGCCGAAGTAACGCCCCCGGCCTCGCCCCGCGCGCGCGGCCCCGCGCGTTAAAATCGCATTTAAAAGGGCGGCCTCGCTCGCCTGAGGGCGTTCTCGCTCGCCTCAGGGCGGCGTCGCCGTCCCGCTCGTTGCCCCAAAGGGAAGCCGAAGCCGGCGCTGTGCCCCCTTTCTTGCGCGGCTCTGGCCCTTGTGCCGCTCTGCTCTGCTCTGCTCGCCGGGGACGGAACGGCGTTTCCGAGCTGGCGGTTCCGGGTCTCACCTCTGCCTGCCAGGGCTGTGCCGCCCGCTGGCCGGGGGACGCGGCCCCACACCCCACACGGCCCCGGAGCTCCCCGGTGAGAAGGCGAGCTGTGGCAGCAGGGATCGTCCGGAGCGCGGCCGGCCCTGAGCGGGGCTCGAGGCCGCCGTGTCTCCGGGTGCCGCGGGGCTCGGTCGGAGCTGTCCTGCTGGGCGCTGCAGCAGGAGCTGCAGCTGCCTGAAATCACGGCAGAAAGTTGCAGCAAGCAGCAGCAGCTGCAGAGGTGCCTACCCGAGAAGCTCGAAAGAGTGACATGTGGTGAAATCTTCGCATCAAAAGGAAAGTCTTTTGCCTTAGCCTGTTTTAAAAAAATATAAACAGTTATACCTGTTTATTTTTCTGAAACGCTGTGGTATCTACAGACGGATAAAGTTATTTATTATAGAAATAACAAAAAACTACCAAACAACGAAATGATCTTGCACGTATGATGTTAGGGACTTTCCACACTTTTTCTCCATGCTCTTCTGCAATGTTTGTATTTTTCAATGAATTAAGTTACTCTTCTGTTGGCAAGGTGTTGTGGTGAAACAGAATATTTGACTCATGTCCAGACATAAAAAAAGTTCAAAAAATTCCTCTCGCAGCAGCAGAAAAATTCTTTTGTAACTTGTCTTGAACAACAAAATTACGAATGTCATATCCCATACATGAACATCGAAATGCGAACTTTCTATTATGTAGACAGCGGGAACAGAGTGCATTAAATACTAGGCTTTTTATTATGGAGAGATTAAATGCAAAACAAGCATTAACAGTTATTGCCCACGGAATCTTACGCATCAAGAAATGCAGGAATCAAAGCCACAGCAGCAGCATTAACTTGCCTAAATCACACTATACATTTATGTACATTCCAGTATATTATGCAATCTTAAATTTGACAGTGTAAACACAATTACATACGGCTGTATTTATGTATACACATAGAACAATACTAGAGGTGAAAAGGACACTTGCTGGAGGGAAATCTACAGTGACTAGTTTTAATAGTGTGTATTTCTTACATGGACAGGACCAAATTAATATTGCTGCTACAAGAAAAAAAAGCCTTTTAGGTTTTCTGGCTCCTTTTATGCTAGTATTGTAGAGTTTTCAGTCAATCTGAAACATGGCTATCCGGTAAGCATAATGACAATGCACTTTAAGAATTTAATTGTGCTGTAATATCATGATGCTACATCTCACAAATTATTTTTTCAGTACATGTACAGTAAGTCAAATCTGCAAGTAAAAAATACACACAAAAATACTAATGCATTCCAGCTGTGGCCACCTCACCAAGCATTCACAGTGTTTCAGTGCTGTGCAACTCAAATAAATGTATTTCATACATAGAAAGCTTGATTACAATGCACCATAGTATTTTGTTCATCTTTGCCTCCCTTATTACTTCAAGATGCTTCATGGAACTTCCCTTACACTATATGGACCTGAACAGCAAGTGGATGAATGTCC
Source organism: Pachycephala philippinensis (assembly GCA_013397055.1). NCBI lineage: Eukaryota > Metazoa > Chordata > Aves > Passeriformes > Pachycephala > Pachycephala philippinensis. The sequence goes on along the minus strand of VWZT01005920.1, from coordinate 9,012 downwards.
TAATATTTTATTATTCCCATAAAAAGCGTAAACACAAATGCTCCTCCTAAACAGGTATAAGCTTTGTTTGATTTAAAAGTTTATCAAAATTTGGGGGAGAGACAAACAGAAAAGGAGGAGTTTTACTGTTTGATAAACCTTTTATGTGTCTTTTGACATTGTAACTGAAAGCAGAAAGGTACTACCATATTTGCTTTTTTTTTTTTGTTCTCTGTTTTTGGGGGTTTTTTCTATTTTCCATAGTAAGCCTTTTGGTTTGTGAAATTCAAAATGTCTGATTAATAAATTTCAGTAACTTGTTTTCTGGTTTTGCTATCTTATTAGTGTTATGAAAAATGTCAGAATTAAAGCTCAAAACATGTCTGTAATTCATGATGTTTTAAAAATGTAGTGGTGTATTGAATTCTGATAATATAAGAAATTCACTTTGATTTGTCTGCTGAGGAAGTCAGTGGCAATACACTGAAAAAAAGGTGTACCATGGAGTCAAAGAATTAGCAATCTGATTTTCAAGTGTTTTTTCCTTTTGTATTTAACACCATTTGAACGGTGGAATATGTTTGACATGCTGCTTTGGGACAGCTATCAAATATCTGTTTGAATTCTCAGATTGATTAACAGGAAACATGTTTACCAATAAGTTCTTCTGAGAACACCAGTGCCATCTTTAGCCTAATTTGATTTACTAGTCTTTGTAAAAAATATTGTTAGACTGTAAATTTTGTCTTCTACTTTTATTCAGCTTAAATAGTATCAGCTGTGATTTTATACCTGACTTTTCCTAATATGTGGATTGAGAGGATGTATGTTTTCCTTTTTAGCTGGAGGGTAGAAGTTCATACACGGAGGTCTATGCTACATTTTCATTACAAAGGAAGTAAAGAGACTGTTTAAAGTTACTTAGCTACTATTCAGACAGTTACACAACTTTTCTATCTGTGTAAGCAGCTGGTTAAAGTCGAATGATTTAGCTACACTTACCCGTAGGTCTGGGTTATGTCTCTGTTCAGGAATTATCCCAGCACTGGTTAGTGCAGCTAATGGGTTAACTCACACTATATTTGAAGATCAGTGGGGGCACGCTTACTGCTGCCATTACTTGACAGTGACAGTTGCCTAGACAGAGAGAAAGGCTTAGCACTATTCCAGTTTTGTGTGGATTCTGAGCTCTCCTCCCCCATAGAATCAGAAGTGTCTGGTAGGCTGGAATTTTTTACATCAGCATTGTAAGGAATCTGGGCTTTATTTACACTGAAACTGCTTTTGCTTCTGTCACTGTTCTTTGGAAGAGAATTTACTGGTGCTCCTGTGCTCCCAACCACTGCCTGTCGTCTAAAACTGGTACTAGGAAAAGCTGTATAAGGTTGCAATGGAGTTTGAGATGGCATCTCAGCAAAGCTTCCTAAGTACATATTTGAAGCTGTATCTGCATTCTGAGTAACAAAAAGAAAATGTTTCTTTTCAGCCTCTTTTTGTGCATCATGCGTTTCAGTCCAAAGCTCACCAAGAAAGCCTTCATTATTATTTGTGCTAGTATTTTGATTCTGATTGTCTAAAGCATTTGTAGCTGGCCTCTTCTTTGGAGATTTATTTTCCTGATTGCAATGGGTGTAATTGCTGCTGCTTTCTGTACAGTTATTTTGCGCAGACTGAAACATAGACGGAGAATTTAAAACTGGGTAGAGCATAGTGTCAGTTTGCTTTTCCATCAAAAAGGTATAACTGCTAAGTGCACAAGGAAGCGTTTTCTGAGGGGTGGTGGATATTCCAAAAGAAGAGTGCGGTATCACAGAGTATTTCTTAGATTTGTTTATGTAGAAATTGCCAGAGTCATCCTTGTTTTTATTCTGCTCACAGAGTCCCATTTTAATTTTTCGGAATCCTAAGTGGATGATTTCTAGAATATTTAAAAGCAATGATACAGTTGCTATTGATTGCATAAATAATATAAACACCGTCTTTTCTGTTGGTCTAGATACAAAGCAGTCAACTGTGTTTGGACATGGGTCTCTCTGACATTTATAAAGGGGATCTAAGTGAAAGCCATAAAGAAGATACTGCCCAATCATAAAGCCAACTTCCACTGCAGATCTTGTGAAAATATGTATCACATAAGTGCAGAGCAGAGAGCCTCTTAGGGGTGCTTTGTTTAGCTTTTTTTGATCCAATTGCCGGAGTTCTCTCTCCAGTCTTTTACGAGTTTCAGTCATTTCTAATTCAGTGCTTTCAAGTTCCACCCTTATCTGAGCTTTCTTTTTTTGCCTCTCTTTTTCCAAGGCTCTTAGTCGGTATAAGGCATGACCCATATACACCAAGGAAGGGGAAGACACAAATATAACTTGCAAGACCCAGTATCTTATGAGAGAGATGGGAAAGGCCTCATCATAGCACACATTTCTGCAACCAGGCTGCTCAGTATTGCATATAAATTCTGATTGTTCATCATTCCAAACATCCTCAGTTGCCACTCCAAGGACAAGCATTCGAAATATGAAGAGGATCGTCAGCCAAATCTTTCCAATAATAGTGGAATGAATGTGGACCTCCTCTAAAATGCCTCCAAGGAAATTCCAGTCTCCCATGGTTATTCTGCCATATTAACACTAAAATGTATGAGAGAAAAAAGTATCAAACATTGTAAAAGCTGCATTCCTTCTTTAATGTATTATGAAAAAAACAAAATGGGGAAAAACTATCGTATCTCACATTGTAACGATGGCAACATGACCAACTGCCTATTGACAATCTAGGTATTATTTTCTTCATCTACGAGATGGAGAACTGCATCATCTGCATGTGTCTGCTTTATTATTAACATCCTGATAAGCACATCACTACAAGATATTAAACACCCTCAGTCTGCATCAGGTCAGTGGAAACTAGAGTGCCTGGTTGTAGCAGGATTTTAGGAGTGTTATGCAATCCATTTGAACCATCATTCAATAGCAATGTGAGAGCAGGACATTTATATTTAGGGCACTTATCGAGGTACAGGAATATTTCCTTGTCCTGTTTTTTGGATGTTCCAAGCCCCATGTCACAGCTGCAATTATGGCAGTCTAATTACTGTTTCACAGAGAAACTTGGTTATATAAAGGAGCTCAAGAGGGAATAAATCATCTCATGAGAATGTCATTATTAATTAAAAAGACATGTTTAAGCATATCATTTTGTGCAGACATTTACTTTATGGATGTCAACAATAAATAAATAGAATTGCTGTAATTGGTCTAGCTTCCTCTTATCAATGATACCTGCATTTGAAATAGTGAATAGAGTGCCTGAGTGTCAAACATTACTATCTTTGGCCTCAACTCTTTAAAAAATAAATTATTTACACAAAAATTCTTTACCAGCATTTTCCTAAATGGCTGTTATCTGAATACAGATAAACTGGTAATATATGTGTGTAATTGTACATCTCACCTCTTTCATATGTTTGTTTCTCCATTAACAGGATACTACATCGTGGACAAGATTTTAAATTCCTTTTCGATATTTACATTATTGTATACATATACAATTGTAACACAATTCTTCTTATGTGTGGGGACAAGCAAAATATCTGTAGATTTACCTTTTCATTGTATGTACAGCACAATTCAATAGAATAGTATCTTATTTTGGTATTTTTGAGGATAAAGGTGCTTTAGCATAGCATTTTGTCTTCAAATGGGATTAGTTTTCACCCTGTATAACAAGTCACGAGAAGCTGGAATCTTATGGCTGCAATACTGATGTCTATAGAGGAATCTTTATGTTAAGCCTTCTAAACATGAAAATACTTTTGCAAATCAGTATATGAATAGGCAAGTTAGACATTTTTAAAAGAGAAACAGATTAAAAATAAATGGTAAATTAAAAATAAAACATACCTTTCTTTACAAAAATGTGTAAAACTAAACATCTGCGACGTCCGATAAAAAGTTACAACCCCTGCCATCTTCCATCTATGTGAGTAAATTTACACATTATAAGCAGTTTATTTTGCTACAGGAGCAAGTGATAGAGTCTGAGCTTTGCACATGGAATTTATATTTGCTAGGGCTGCAGGGAGGAGAAAATCGATCTATTGTTCAGTCTACTACTGCTCCAAGCATAATTTAACTATGAACGATAAAAGATTCTCATTTTTTAAAAGCTAGAAATAAAAAATCTGCAGCTTTAAGTTCTTTGAGATTATCTTCTCTTTTGCTTCTATAGCACCTTCTAAGTTTTAAGAACAGTCTCAGCCTCAGAAAAACAGAATAAAACAGAACTTTCAGACTAAATTTTAGTTTATGTATCTCAGTAGTAGCAAACATTCAGCTTGCCTGTGCAAAAGAAGGTAAATCTTCCCAAACACTATCATTGTGAATTCCTGCAGACAGTCTGTTCTCCTGCCACAGCTTAGTACCACACTGCTGATGTAAAAACAAATCGATAGCAGTACTTTTGACCCCTCCAAACTTACTCCCTCTTCATAGACAGCATCTCTTATATTCTATGATTCTGCACTTCTCATTTATTCTCCTGAGGCCACGTTACTTGTCATACTGACATCTCTAAAAGACTCCTGAACTTGACAATGGTTTTACTCTATTTTCCCCATCCATATAATTCAATATTTCTTTTTATGAGCAAACCATTATCATTCCTGTCTTCAGTGTCAGACGTACTGAAGATGTCAATCGTTCTTGATACTGATATTTACGTATAGCCTGTAAAAACTGACTAGGTGACACAAGTTCCGTTTTTAATCCAGACCTTAAGATACCTATCCACATTACCTCAGCAGGAAAAATAGTGAGAACAGGCCGAAATATTTTCTGTTATAAAAGAGCACACAAACTGCCTGGTCTCAAAGAATATTAATGGATAGAATTGTTCACAGGTTACAATCTACTGTTGTTAACTTTTTATTTCATCTTCCTCCCTTTCCTATTCCTTTCTTTACATCAGCTGGATTGTCGTAGCACAGTTGCCCTGTGACTGAGATGAATGCATGGGTTTCTTCTGAAGAACATGATTATTTCTGGTAAAAGATTTGGTAAACTATGCATTATACATTCTCACCATGTTAGCACATGGCAGAATTAGAAATGAAACCCACAGTTGTACCTATACTCCACAAAGTTACCATTCTCTGTGTCTTCCTAGAGGAGGATAAAGATGGAGCTACTGGAACAGAATGAATACTCCTAAATTACCTTTCACCTGATTTAAACATTTTTGGAAGAATGGTAGTGGAAGTTCTACAGGTGAAAGGTACATGGAATCATAGAATGGTTTGGGTCAGAAGGGACATTAATATACTGCCTAATCCAAACCCCCTTCCATGGGCAGATTCAGCTTTTGCCAGATTGGGTTACTCAAAGCCTCATCCAAACTGAGTTTGAATGCTTCCGATGATGGGGCACTCATAACTTCTCTGGCAAGCTTTTCCAATGTCTCATCACCCTCATCCTATATAATGTCTTAGTTTGCTCACATCAAAATTCTCAGAGTAAATGCTCTCTTTAAAAATTCCTCTTGGCACTTGGGAATAGATCACAGCTTGTAAGCTGAGATGATGCATGAAAATTTTTTAAGAGAGCTTAAAAATCTACTTTTTTTTTTTTTTTAGGCAATCTAACTGCTACAGTCCATTTTGGCTACTGATGGTTAGTTGGGGAAAACCCTTTCAAACACTAAAAACATTAAGAAATATTGGGCGGGGGGGGGAGACATTTTACAAAAGTGAAAAAAGAAATAAATGTGTTTATTTTGTGTACAAAAAAATTTCNTTTCAAACACTATAAACATTAAGAAATATTGGGCGGGGGGGGAGACATTTTACAAAAGTGAAAAAAGAAATAAATGTGTTTATTTTGTGTACAAAAAAATTTCCAGAACCAGCATTGGCAGTGCAATGACCAAGGGCACAGCCTCATTAGGCATGCCTGGTATTAATGTGCAAGTCCACTGCTAGGACCAATATGAGTTAAGAGGCATATCTAGCACTATAATGTTGTTTTAGGTGATCCTCATCAGCACTCTGCAAAAGTGTAGTGCTGATTCAAATGTACTATAAAGGATGAATAAACTTCCTTTGCTGAGAACTCTAAAAAGCTAATCATTATCTTTTAATTTTGGTGCTGAAAATCAGTCGATAGGTCATGTCCGATTTCACAGTTGACAGCTTGCCTGAAAGTACTCAATCATTTTGGCAAGCTAGCAGTCTACAGCCAGCCATTTCTATGAAGTACTTAAAGCAGGATTCTATACATATGTCTCTTCTATTGAGTACTTAAAGTAGGTTTCTAAATATTTTTCTGTTATTGATAAAAAACCCTCTAAGTCTGTTGAAGTGGTCCACAGACACACACCGCTCCCTGCCAGCTTGTGAAAGACGCTGAAGCTTTGTTTTAAAACCCCAAGTGTTTGGTGAGACTGAACTACAGTGGCTGGAGATCTACTTGCTCTGTAAAACCTAAATGTTGAAACAAACATTTAACGATCTGCACACAGTGTTCCAGGATGCATTATCTCATTTAAAATGGTACTACAGTTAAATGACAACTTGACAAGTCATGAGGGAAAATAAATTCAAGTGCCAACAACAATTTTATAGTGCTGATGCTGCTTTTTACCTTAGTCCAGACATCTTGCAACTCAGACTATTTACACAAACTGTTTATATCAACATTCAGTGTTTAGTAACTTAGAGATGTAAGGAGAAACTATTTGTTTTTCTTCCAGGTCTAGAAGCTACCTCACTGGCTTTTTTTCAGTGGTGGATTCACTGCAAAACATTCCCTAAATTTTTATGACTATATTATGTTTTCTTAGCTTAGGGCCAAACATCACAGTAATCCTCCAATCATGGAAATATTCTTTGAAGATCAAGGCCTTTACATTTCTATACATCAATAATGTGCACTTTACGTGTACAATTGATTTTTATGTTCTGCTGATCTGTCTGACCCACAATGGACAGCTAGACAAGTAGAGGCACAAACACCAGTGGTGTGTCCTACAGGTTTTCAGGGTAACATGAACTCCCATAGCTTTCCTTCCGTAGTGAAGGAGGACCACAAATGATAAACTGCAATAATGAGAGATTTAGACAACTGTACTACTCAATGTTGTCTTTAGGACCACCAAATTCAGCAGTACTGTGTTTGAAGGCAGACCAGAAATTACTGTATAAAGACTGAAGTTTCACTTTTTATTGCTAAGATACACATGCAAATCAGTAGGTGCACATTTATGTTTTCACTTTCACAAGCAAAATTTCTGAAGATGCCCTGGCCTGTATCAGAGTTTCAGGGGTTTTTTTTTACAGTTTCTGTCTGTCTTTATCTTAGTTCGCTGTTGATATTTTTTAATTCATTCCTCTCTTAGTTCCTTAGCTTTAAAAATTTGTATTTTCTGTACACTTTTATCTAGCTTGCTGTCTATTTTCCATGCTTAATCCCTTGGCTTTAAAATTTTATTCATATATATATATATACACTGGTACTGCAGCTTTCCGTGCCTGTTTTTAATTCTCTCCTGACCTTGCTCCTCTTTGCATTTTCAAGTTTCTTTCCATGTCTACTTTATTAGGCTCCTTCTCTATTTTTTTTTTTCTTCTTTCCTGCCTGTTCTGTATCCATCTGCTAGGCTCACGGCCAGTGTCTGTGGCTGGGGCCAGGGGAAGGGAGATGGGCTTCACCTGTGGTACCCAGGTTGTACTCATGAGGTGTGAAAGTGGCTGAGCCAAGGATTAAAATGGGCTGCAGGAGGGGATGGACTGGGGCAGCAAAAGGTGCAGCCACTGAGGCAAAGGGCCTGGGGTATATGAACCACAGCCTGGCAGCAGGGTGCTTTGCTGTTCCTTCAGTTGCTGGCAGCTCCTAAGCTGCTTCAGCTCTTCGGACAGGTATGTTCTGGCATTTAGAGTGGAGCTGCCTGTCTGAGTAAGGCTTCAGGGCCGCTCGAGGTTCAGCAGTCTATGCAGTAGAAAGTACCCTTGTGACCACCCCCCTCCCCAGTCAGGATCCTGGAGGGACCCCCCCTGGTGTGTGTCATCCCCTGAAATAAAACCACCAACCTTGATGGCCTCAGGGGTCTTCATGGTCTCAGTGGGTCTCATGGTTTCCTGGAGCTGGGGATCCCATGTGTCAGAGACTCCCACCAAAATCAGGCAGAGCCCCCCCATCCTAAATGGGCCCCACCCCCAAGTGGGTCAGAAACCTCTCTCAAACAGGGCAGAGATCTCCCCAGATGGATAAGGCACGCCCCCCTCCAAGTGGGGCTATGGAGGGGAGCACTGACACCCTGCAAATTGCGGGTGGGGGGACAGTCTGGTGTATCATCCCTCCCCCAATAAAGGCACCAGCCCTGGGGTCTCCAGAATCTTCATGGTCTTCATGGGTCTCGTGATCTTCTGGGGCTGGGGACACAGAGCCCCCACCTAGAAATGGGGAAGAGAGGCCCCCAAATGGGGCAAAGACCCACACAAAATGATGGGGGTGGGAGGGACCCTGGATTGTCGCCCCAAATCGGTGCTGATGACGTCATAAGGGAACAACCCAGGACCTGTGACCCCTCCCGACACCCTCCCAGAGGAGCCCGGCCCCTGGGTGATCCCGCCACCTTCACCCATCCACTGGGTCCCATGGGCCCCTCCGAAGCTCCTCCTCCCCTCCCCGTGTCACCCGGCAACAGTGACGCCGCTGGCGTTTTGGTGGCGTTTCCCTCCGGGGCGGGGCTTCCTCCCCCAGGTCCCCCCAAAACGGTCCCCGCGCCCGCCCCGGCCCCATTTGCCCTTGGACCCCGCGGGATGCGGCCCCAGAGAGGTAGGGGGGATGCGGGGGGGTGTCGCGGGCCCTTTAAGACCCGCTTTTAGGGGACGCTGGCCTTTTAAGAGCTCTGGGACAGGCCCTTTAAAACACCCGGGAAGGAACGCTGGCCTTTTAAGACCCCCTTTTAGGGGACACTGGCCCTTTAAGAGCTACTTTTAGGAGACACTGGCCCTTTAAGTCTCGCTTTTAGGGGACACTGTCC
>VWZT01005919.1:0-19350 GCA_013397055.1 Pachycephala philippinensis | reverse complement strand
TTATGGGGGCTTCACTCAGCTCCTGGTCCCTACCTTCCAGCTCAGGGAGCTGGTTATCCTGAGGACAACTTGTCTTGATATTAAAGACTGAGGCAAAGGAGACATTAAATACCTCTGCCTTTTCTTCATACCCTGACACTACACTGTCCTCTGCATTCAATAAATGGAGACTCTCCTTGACCCTCCTTTTGCTGCGAATGTATTTATAGAAACTTTTTGTTGTCTTTAATTGCAGCAGCCAAATCAAGTTCTAGTTGGGCTTTTGTCCTTCTCATCTTCTCCCTATATATGTCCCTCGTGACATCCTTATAGTCCTCCCAAGTTATCTGACCCTCCTTCCAGAGATGATAGATTCTTTTTTTTTCCCCTAAGTTCCAGCCTAAATTTTCTGTTTAACCAGGCTGGTCTTTCCCCAACAACTTGTTTTTCTACACATGGGGACGGCCTGCTCCTGAATATTTAACAATTCCTTTTTAAAGCACATCTAGCCTTCCTGGATGCCTTTGCCCTTCAGGACTGACTCCCAAGGGACTCTGTCAATAAATGTCCTAAACAGGCCAAAGTCTGCCCGCCAGAAGTCCAAGGTGGAATTTGGCAGACTTAGTAGGAACTGTCTGTGCTGAATACAATACTGTATGTAAGCCAATGAACTTTTTTAATAGCTGACTTTGATTCATCTATATTACACCTAAACTTGTCAAATCAGGCTTTCCTATTACTGTTGTCTTTGAGACCCTCTCTGAACTAGTTCCAAAGGTTTGGTATGTTTCCCTCCCAGCTGTTCTTGAACCTTAGGTGCATCAGGAAGAAGATAACTGGTATGAGAGGAAGGATTCTGTTCTTTCATCCATCAATTCGTTGATCCTTTTCTTAAAGTTAGTATCAGCAGAGTGTAATGGGACAGTGTCTTCACAGGAGCATCACCAGTGATGAACCAGAGCTGAAGTCAATATAGTGGTGGTCTTGCCTTGGTTTCCTGCTCCCTATGTTGCTGTGTGAAGTCTTGGATGTAAGATCTTACATAGCAAGATTTTAAAAACAGGCAAACAAACAAACAAAAAAACCCACAAAAAACCCCAACCAAACAAAAACCAATTAGTATGCAAGGTACAGATCTTCAATCTGCAGACTTCAACCTGTTTTCTCAGGCAAATTTTACAAAAGCAGCCATGAACAATGTTAATGCATTGGCATTTGCCCATTTGTTGTGAGAAAATGGGATTCTATAAATCTAGTGGTCATTTCTTACTGCTCTAACTCTTGTTTGGATAGCTTGGTGTAGCTCTCAAAGCAAATTCTGCACCTCTTTTCTACCCCCCTGACAAAGGTAGTAAGTCAAGGTAGTAAGTCCTATAAATGTTAGGCTGGTATAAAGGTGTTTGTGTCCCTGTGCTAACTTCTCCAGTTCAAGTGAAAACCTCATCATATTTTTTGTTGCATTTTTCTTGTTTAGTCTTTCAGTGAAAATGTGAGTGAAAACAAATGTCAGGCTCACATCTCTAGGGAAGACTTTGCATAAGAATTCTAGAATTTGAAAGCTTTCATCTCCCACTTTAAAACAGATAAATGGGGTACTGTCATGCTTTACTGAAATTATTTTTCGTTTCAGTCACAGCTCCAGCACTACAAATGCCTCAGGAAATGTAGGGGTAGACAGATTAAATGGAAGAAAGGCTTGTGATTATAAGATGCAGGAAAAAAGACAAATGGAGAAGATTGCCTTGAACATGGACTTGGCAAACTTGTTAGTAGCTGTAGATTCTAAAAGATATGAAAGATTTAGTAAAAATGTTAGTGGCTCAGTGTAATATTTCACAAATAAGCAAGTTAAATGTCCAAGACCATTCTGTAATGATTTCTGTATAATGTGGGCTTTGACTAGCGTGATGCTATTTACATTTCAGGTTTTATTTGCCATTTTTCTAGTGCTACCACTTCAGGTAAAGAGGAGGCTGTCAACTGAACTCAGTGCCTTTTAAGCTCCTTTACAGTTCTGCTTTCTGAGACTGAAGAAGAAAATGGAACTGCAGTTATGAATGAATTGGGACGATATTTAGCAACTTCTGTATAGAGTTTCTAGTACTTCATATGTAAATATCTTTGAAGTGGTTCTGATGATGTGCCATTCACAAACCTGGGAATTGTGTGGAAGAACCGTAATTGGCATGGCCCAGTGCTGGGGAATGTCCTAGCTGCTTTCTAGCATAAATGATCACGTTCCAGGGCATGGGAATGTTTCCAGACAAGACTTAACTTATGAGTACAGATGTTAATCCTTGATTCTCCTAAATTCTTTATGGAATAAGGCATAGAAAGGACTCTTCACAAGGGGTTTTGGATGCTTCAGAAAGGTAGGTTTAGGAGAGAATGCCTCCTATTTATTTTGGGACAGTAATTCTGTACTCCTGTTTCCCTTTCAAAGGGTTTTAGTGGTTGTTTATAGTGGTTGTTTAAACATCTTTCAGAATGCAGTCACCTTTCCAGCACCACCTTTCTGGGATGAATAGATGTGTCTGCCCTCTGTCAGGCTATTGCTTGCGTATGAATGAACATATTGTGGTCTTTCATGGAAGTGCTGTGCATGAAGTATGCTTTTTAGGATTGTGAGGAATTTCATTCTGATTTAGTGTGTATGTGTGTGAATATTAAGAGGCCTTGTTTACTGTCTGGGTGATGTAGTGGGGGGGACAGTCTTGCATCTCAGGCAATGGATCTTTTATGTGAGCAGGAGAGTGGAGAGACCACTTTATTTCCTCCGATGTTTCTTCCAGTGAACAGTAAAAGCTATTTTGATCTCACTTTATTGAAAGTATGGGTTGATTTCCTGCAGACGCTTCTGTGTTTGATTGTGGATTATTGGAGTTGAGTATAGTCGTAGTGTAGATGAACCAGTAAAACATTTCTATTAATCCTAACTCTAAGCAGACACATCCTGGAAGATAGCATGTCATGTAAGCTGCTGAATATTAGAGCAGTTTTGCTCTAACTTCTAACTGTTCACTTTTTCTGTACCTCCTGGCCTGCCTTCCCTCCATGGTGTCCTGAGCTTCATTGCAACCTATGACTCTGTTGCAGTCACTTCAGGATACCATTTGTCTTTCTGTAGGTTATGAAATACGCTGTCAGCTTTGATAGTTTGAATATTTATAGAGCGAAGAGGTTAGCAATATAAAATATTGTTCCTATTCATCATGCTTTGTCAGGAACTGTGAAATTTTACTTTTGCATGTGCTGTCTTAAGTCTTGTGCAGCAAATGTGTGGCATGCCATGCTTACACCAGTGATGCACCCCACAGTTTTGGGAATGTGCAATGTGTAGTCTGTAACAGTGTCAGCTTTGGAGCACTGCTTTGTGTAAAGGATCCATTACTCAAAGGTAATGAGCTGACTGTGTCAATTAATATGCAGCAGGCTTTGTGTCTGCCGATTGTTCTTCTAATTTAATGTATGTGATGGTCTGTCTTACAAGCAGTAGTGGTGAATATTTAAGGACACAGTGCAGTGTTGGAATGCTCCCTGGCATCCCACAGGCTCCTTATGTGTCTTCAGGGCAACTATTTCAATCCTTACACAGCTTCTGGCAGTCTACCATCCTAGAGACATCTTAGGAACGTATAAAAGAGAGGCTATAGGCTCTGCTGATACAGTGATGCTCAGGATCCCTCTTTGCCCACTCTTTCTAGAGATCTGTGATGCTGCCTGTGTCTGAGATAGCTGTAACTTGTTCAGGAGAGTTGGCTCTTTTGAAGAGCTGGATCTAAATCAGAGAATGGGCCTTCTCATCTGACACTCTGCTGCTCTCTACTAGACAAAAAGTTCTCTAGTACAAGATTTTACTTGTGTCCGTAATCAGTAAAATGTCAAAGGCCATATTTTATGTAACAATTTTATTTGTGATAAATGCAGGCTGCTGTCCACAATTATAGTCTTATTCCTCCTTTGTAGTGCTCATGTAGCTCTACAGTGAATAGAAGTGATCTAGATGAAAAGTAACTCTCAAATTTTCTGCCATGTATGTTCTGTGATCAGATAGCCAGTTTATTAATTTGGGTTGCTGATCAATTGCATGAACATTTCAGCCTCCCTGGAATGGTACTAAAAATGAGGTGTTTGGGACAGGCAAGAAGGGGACAAGAACCATTAATTCCCTTCATCAGTAGCCCACGCTTATGTTTATGTCTTCTTGTTTCATAACACTAATGAATTTGCCCTGTGTAGGGAGGAGAAATAAAAATACCTACTTCACTTCCCTTAAGCACTCAATCCAAACTTGTGACTGTATCAGCTAAGTTTAGTAGTTTAAATCGCAACGCCTATATTTTAAACCAGGAGTTTGGTGAACTTGGATTCTTTTCTTTCTGTTGCAACTTTTCAGAGACTCTTCATTTTAAAGGGACTGTAGCAGACAGTCAAACTTCAGGCTCTGTAATTAGGAAGTGGAGATGTAAGTTGCTTGTGAACCAAATTCTCATAATTTCTGAGGTGCAAAGTCTAGTTGTATGTCACTTATATAAAAAATAAACTGTCCATTTTTAGTGGTCACAGAGCAAGTCTGTGATAGAGCTGAGCTGGATTTATGCTTCTGAGTCTGCTTTCTGTTTACAAACCCATGCTGTTTTCTTGCTTTGTTTAAATCTGATGCTGCTTTTAGTTTGTGCCTATGACTGAAGGCTCCTTTTTCTTTACTGTTGTGATCTTGTCCTTGAACCAGTTTGGTAAAAAATTAGTTCTCTCTCTTTTCCTCCTCCTTGATTTAGCAATTAAAGGTTTGTTATCCTGTAGTTGAATCCTAAAATACTATACTGTAAAACTGTGTTAAACATTCTGTGTTTTGTATACTGTGTAAAAGAATATTTAGTTCTTTAATCAAGGAGAGGACAGAAAACAGTGAGAAGTATTAGCTACAATGTGCTTTTCTTTAAAGTCTGAATTTTCCTCTTTTGGGGAAAGCAGCAAATTAGTATGTGCATGGAGAATGAGATTAATGCTTAAGTGGTGGAACCTGAAAGTTAGATTGTGATGTTCAGTTTCAGATGTACATGGCATTTTTTTGAAGTCTTAGGGAAGCTTATGTTTAAAAACAAACAAAAAACCCCCAAGAAACAAACCCAGAAACTACCCTTTAAAACTGAATTTTTTAAGAGCTAGGCTGAAGAAGTTTTGCCTGTTTTAAGTAACTTTACAACTATATTGACTCCTTAAAAGCAGAGAACTTGTTCAACTTTTAAAAACATTTATCATTTACCTTGAATCATTGTTCCATTTTGATAGCCTCCTTCATATAGAAAATATAGCATGAGATGTCAGTCTAAATGCAAGTCTAACAATGCTCTATCTTCTATGTGAAAGGAAGTATTCTGTACGTTTTTCCATGTTTGACACCATAGTGTTTTGAATAACCATGTTCCATATTCATATCAATTTTTTGTTTTTGTTTTCAATTTATTATGCACAGCACTTGTTCTGAAATTTGGGGACTGAGTACACCAAACACGATAGATCAGTGGGATACAACAGGCCTTTACAGCTTCTCTGAACAAACCAGGTGAATATTCTGCCCTCTTGCATCATAGAAATCTTGTGGGAGGGCTTGGCTTTGGAGGGTCTGTAATGGGATGCTTTAGCTGTAAAATAGACTAAAATGATTCCTAGGCCGCTCATGGTACAGCATTTTGAAGTATTTCCTTGCCACTGTAGAAATCAGTGTGTTCACAGCTGATGTTTTGACCAATGAAACTCTAATTCTGCAATATTGATTTTTCATGACAGTGCTATTGAAAGAATGGGAAGACTTGTTAAATGCAAGTCCTAATATGATTTGGTATTTATATTAACAAAGTTGGGAAGCTTGATTCTTTAGACCTAATCTTACAAAGTGTTTAAACTGCTTTGTATGCCACAAGCTTTCAGTTAAATCTTGCTAATTGGCTCAGATACGAGCTACTAAAGAATTGTTTGTAAATTCTTCAGTAGTTAATGGTGGGCAAATTCTAAACAGGGTCTTTATTTTTTCATGTCACATTACTTGATTTGTGTATTGAGGTTTGTCTCCCATCCCATAACAATCATAAACATCTGCATTTGTGTAAGCATATGCAGTCTGTCTTAAAACTAGCAAAACATTTTCAGCTGGTAGCAAGGCAGATGAAGTGAAGAAGATAAACTGTACAGCCCTTACAAGATGTGCATTCATGTTTTTTGCATTACCGTTACACTGCCATGTGGATCACTTGGGCAGCTGACTGCTTATAGGCTTATTTGCAGTCCTGTGGGAATTCTTATGCTTAAAACCATAAAGCATCCATGCCACAGCAAAGCCTTGAGGTGCCTTTAGCAGTGGAAGGGACCATTAAGTGTGTGATTTTATTTTTAACAACTGTCTTCTGCATTTAAAAAAAAGTATATGAAGCAATCATTCTAAATACTTGGTTGGATGTAAGTGGCTTTTAATGAACTCTAAATTCACTGGCAATAATTTGAGCAGCTCAAAAATAAGTTGACATTGCTTGATACGATCATTTTCATCGCATTTGAAGCCTTTTAACTGTAGTATAAATGTCACTAGCAGAGTCAATGCAGTGAATTCTGAGAGAACTACCCGTGTGTGTACTCTATTGCTCGAGTGATCGAGGCAGCACGCAGTCTGTAAATGCTTCTCCACATCTTTCCCCTGCAGATCTCTCGATGGCCGTCTGCAGGTGTCTCACCGCAAGGGATTGCCACATGTCATTTACTGCCGCCTGTGGCGCTGGCCAGACCTCCACAGCCACCATGAACTTAAGGCAATTGAAAACTGTGAATATGCTTTTAATCTTAAAAAGGATGAAGTATGTGTAAACCCTTACCACTACCAGAGAGTGGAGACACCAGGTAGGAGGACTGCTTCCGACTTTCTGTTGCAGCATCTGTGCGTGCTTGTTCAGCGTAATGTTTTAAATGAAAAAGAAGAGAAAAGGCCTCTCTTGACAGAAGTGCAATATTCTTAGAGATACAGTTTTGAGATCGTATCCCTGAAAGTTTTTAATAGTACAGTTACTGAAAAAGTCTTAAAAATTTATTTATAAACACTTCCAGGACTGCTAACACTTTCCAGCTGGCCAGGTGCAATTCAGACTGAATACGACAAAAAAGTTGATTTACCTTTGCTAATGTGGAATAGTCTTATTTAAGGCACCTCAAGAATCCCATCTCTTCCAGTAACTAGCTGTGCAAATGTAGTATTAGCAGTGCAGAGTTTCAGAAAATTTCAGAACATCTGAAGAAACGGTTAGGTGTTTTAGATTTATTTTTTTCCTTTTAGCTCACAGAATCATGTATTTTGATTACCAATGTTTTTTGACTTTTGCCTTTCCAGTCTTGCCTCCTGTGCTTGTGCCGCGGCACACTGAGATCCTAACGGAGCTGCCGCCTCTGGATGACTATACCCATTCCATTCCTGAGAACACTAACTTTCCAGCTGGGATTGAACCACAGAGCAATTACATACCAGGTATTTTCTTAACTCCCTGTTCTAGCGTTGTGCCACTGGAACAAAGATGGTAATTTCATCCTTGTAAGTGATCAAATTAATTAAAATATGCACCAGTAAATTAGATTTAGTTGATTTTGTGTATTAATTCCAATGGAAATACCTAAACACTGTTGTTTGCAGAACATGAGCCTGCATGAAACCATATTGCCGTCATTTCACAATAGCTTACTTGGTTTCATTAGCTTATTTAAGATTCAGAATGCTAATAAGTGCAAAGCAGATCTTCACCTTATGCTTTAAGCCTCTTTCACAAACATACAGGGCTTGCCAAATGCTGTGCATTGGAGGTTGAGTAATAAACTGATGCTTGATCTCATCATATGTAATATGTGGAGAAAACCTTCAAGTTGAAAAGCAGTGACTTAAAAAGTGTCTTGATCTGTAGTTCTCATCAGTAACGGTCTGCTTTAGCTTTTTGTTACTATTGTGTGCATACTGTTTTGTCTTTTTAGTATGAAAGAACAACCTAACAATATTGAACTGTTAAAGAATTTCTCCTCCTCCTAGCCCCTTTTTCCACCCCAGAACAAACACCAATGCTAATCTGCTGCACCCGAAACCCTGTTACCCTCATTGAAACATAAAATCAGTGACCTTTGTTTCCTACCCCAACTTCCTGTTTCCTATCTCTTCAGGAAGTCGCCTGGAGTGTAAAACCAAGTAAAGCTGAAGTTTGCTCATGAATGTTTAATGCATTCATTCATGTGACAAATAAGCTGAAAATTCACATCTGGAGTCTCTGAAAGAATGAGATGACTGCCCCAAAACTCAAATATGTGCGATGTACAGATTGTACCTACAGGTCTTAAGCAGAACGTTGCTTGTGTTTTCTTCAAATATATCCAAGAATTGAATTGGCATTAAACAATCAATTAATTTGGCCTTTCTGTTTAGTTTTGGCCACATCTGTTGTCACCTTTTTAGAGCAATTTAAGGTGCTAGAAGCTGGTGTTGCTTTCTTAACTTTTTTGACTCAAACTGAGGGGTTTCGATAACAATTGCAAACAACTTACTGGAAAGCCACCTTTTGCAAATCCAGTGCTATGGAAATGAGCTAAAGTAGTTATTTGCAGGAAGTTTGCTCAAGGTGATTGTAGGAATTCACATGATCTTCAAATGTTTATGCAGGTAACCACACCTCCTTCTCTTTGTCACTGACACCCTCCTTGTGCTCGTATCGTGGTATCTTACTTTATTTGACCTTGCTGACTTAATCTGGGATGCTTGGCTGGGTTCTGGTAAGCATTGTCTTGACAGCCTTCTTCAGAGAACCGTTTTCTTTAGAGGCAGAGCAGGCTCACATCTGGTGGCTTTGCTCCCCGGTCCTCAGTACTTGATCTGCAAGAGAGCTTGGTGATCATGAAGGTGCAGGATGGCCTTAAGGAGCTGTGTGTTGCAGCTCAGGTTCTGCATGGGCTGAGCTGTATTGTCCACACTTTGGGCAGCACTCAAGCTCTACTACAGATTTTTAGTGCCCCACCTGAGTGTCCATTTCCAGCTGTGTGGTGCTCAACCTCTAACCCTAAACTATTAATAGTGCTAGGTGGAGTAAATCTTCTCTGTTCAGGCAGAGGCTAGACATGGAAAATAATCTGTGCCAAAGAGCCTAGATTAGCAACTGGAAACAGGAGTCATGGGTTGGATTGGAAATGTGTATTGACCTTTTGCCACAGCTGTGGCCTTAACTATAATGAATGATTTGGAGAAGGGTGGAGTCCCTTTTATCACAATGAGTGCTGTAAAAATCTTCAAAATGGGTATGATTTTTGTTATCATATTTCTTACTAGTGAAGATTTCCCTTAATCCTCCTTTTAAATTCTCACTTGAATTTTGTCACATCTATATTTAGCACACAGAATGAATCAAAGATAAAATTCTCTCAGTTCATTTTAATTTAATCAACTGACTTAATCTAGTTTCCTCTCACTGGTTTCCTTCTGATCTCATGATATTGCAGTACATCTCAGACATGATGTTTGTTATAATTTTATTTTATTTCTTAAGCAAAAAGGCTTTATCTTTAAATTTCTTCTGTTTGGTAATAATGTAATTAAAGGTGTTTAATCCCTGGAAGTTTCAGAGACAATTCTAAGGTGATTGTAGAGATAGTTAGCTTCAAACACTTTCACTAAAGAAACGCAGGTTCTGCCTTTAATATGTAGGAAAAGACATTTGCCCAGCTCAAAGAAAATTATTTCCTGAAAGGCAGTTGGTTAAATCGTTATCTGGATTACAAAGAGCATTTTGAATGGAGAAGAGGAACATGCATACTCTCCTGGGTTTTGAAGTTATTTCTGAGGAATTAGACACAGTTTCAGAATGCTTCAAAGTTGGTACTGAGTTTACTTTGGTCTGTGAAATTCTGTCTTTAAAGAAAGCTAGTTAAAAGAATGGATGGTAGTTTTAATAGAGTTTAGAAGTATTAGTAGTAGTAATAATGGAACTTGTGCAATGTTCTAAGTTAATATTAAATGAGTCAAATCAGCTGTTGGGTATTGAAGAAATACGTGTTTTGGGACTGAACTGAAAAATAACCTTTAAATCTAACAACTTCAGTAAGGTGTGGGAGGGTATCTGATCTGATGGTTATCTAGATAAAGACAGCTCACATTATTTTTTTTTGTGGAAGTCACCAGATGGTTTTTTTCATTTGTAATTCTACTAAATATGAAAGCTGTTGATCACAACTGCAAAATTGTTACTCATTGTAGTGACAGCATCTTATCTTAAATGGAACAAACAAGGATTCTGGTAATTATATAACATATTTGAGCAGTTGACTGACATACAAGAGAAGATGCATTTTACATACCAATAAGTCAGGTAATGTGTTTGAAGTCCTACTTGAAGGAAAAGGAGACAGCAAAATGACATTCTGATTCAGTGTTCAGGTGTTACAGAGCTCATGAAGATGTGATGACAAAATGCACAAGAGCTAAATCTTACAGAAGTTTCCCCAGTCATTCTACAAATTGGTGGATTTTTCTTTTTTTAATAGAAACACCTCCTCCAGGATATATTAGTGAAGATGGAGAAACAAGTGACCAGCAGCTGAACCAAAGCATGGATACAGGTAACATTTCTTTTTCATTACTTTCAAGGCTTTGGATTACTAGCTGTGATCCCTCTGCATAGGAGCATGAATTCAGCCCAAAAGATGGTGGCAGTTTTCCTCTGTAAAACCTGGTGTTTTCTGCCTAAAATACCACTTTCAGTCTTTAATGAACAAAACAATTTTTTGCCAGGGAAATGCTTTTAAAACATTCTGTGACATATTAAGTATATTACATTTGTTTTGTAACAGAAGTATACAAGTCTAATTAAGACTTCACCAGAAAGCCTTAAAATAGATTTTAATAGCTAATTGGTTTCAACTGTTTCCCAGTAAACAGGTTCATTGAAGCAAAATGTCTGTTTGCCTAAACAAGTTACAGACAATCTGTGTTCTGAGAACCTGTGTCTAACTCTGACAAACTTACCGCTTCTGCCGTGTTTCAAATTAATTCCTCTATGGAAGGTTCTGTGGCAGAAGTAGGAGCATTTGTGCCTTTCTATGTAGGAGTTTCTAGATAATGTGGTTGACCTTAGACTTGGAGAAAGCCCAGTTAATGTGCTGGGTAAGAACCTCCTGCTGAGTGTTGGCCGACTTGAGTGTTCTTGGTTAGCTAATGTTAGCAACCATTTTCAGTAAGCTGGAATCAGCTGCACCAGTTTCTGTAAGAACTGCAATATTTTCCCACTATGTGACAATAAATACCTTAATTAAAACAGCCTGACATCAGCAGTCAGTGTAGGAATGTTTCTGTAAAAGTCTCTCTGTATTCTGCTGCCTTGTGTGCAAATTGTACTGTAGGGTTCATGTTTTTCTGAGTTTTTAATTCCTCCTTCTGGGAAAGAATTATTTCCGCAAATGCAAAAATCTAGCTTTTGCTCTTTTCTGGAGATCATAGAATCATAAATTATAGAATGGTTTGGGATAAAAGGTACCTTAGAGACCCTCTCTTTCCACCAGGGACACCTTGCACTACCCCAGGTTGCTCCAAGCCCTGTCCAGCCTGGCCTTGGACACTTCCAGGTATGGGGCAGCCACAGCTTTTCTGGGAAACCTGTGCCAGGGCCTCACCATCCTCAGCAAAAAGATTTTTTTCCCAATATCTAATCTAAATCTTTCCTCTTTCCGTTTGAAGCCTTTCCCTCTTGTCCTGTCACTACCTGCTCTTATAAACAGTCCCTTTCCAACTTTCTTGAAGGCTCCCTTCAGATACTGGAAGGTCTTTTCCAAGATAAACCTTCTCCTTTGAGAACAGAGATGTCTTCTTGTCTCATCCTCTCTTACTTATCTGCTTTTTCACTGAATTTGGGAAGTCACTACCTTCTCACTGGATAAGTGCATAAATAATGTTGAGAGTGTGCACAGAGTGAGAGTTCTGCCAAATACAATGCTAAGTTAATTGAGTCTTTATGAGGAGGGGTGGGTTCTCAGAAGTCTGGAAAATTGAATGAAATCCTAATTCAGAGTAAGTGTGTGATATTCCAGAGAACTGAGGTTTCTTACTCTGAAAAACTTCAATGTAAACCTGATTTAGATAGTGGTTATGCCTACTGATCTGAAATAACGAAAACCATTTGCTCTGAAACCTGTCTGTCTTGCTTCAACAGGATCTCCAGCAGAGCTGTCTCCTAGTACACTCTCTCCAGTTAATCATAGCCTGGGTAAGCTGGAAATACTTACAATTATTTCTCTATGTGTGGTGACACTTCATTATATATGTAATTACTTTAAAAGTGAAAATGCACTGTAAGAAATTAAGAGCTATATTAAGAGGTGACTGTTGGGTTGTCTTCCTGATTTTAAATATAATGGGGCTGGATTAATCACTTGTTAACAATTACTGTGTTTCTGTACCTGTTGAGCTTCTAGCAAAGAGAAAGAAAGACTATCTGTGTGTGTGCAGGAATTGCATTTATAAAATAAATAGCTTAAAGGATGTTTGCCTGTCCGTAATGCTGCCCAGACTTGCTGTCTCCCTTGTGTGTGTGCTCTGCTGCTCTTCTCATGTACTGTTTCACCTGTAATCACAGCACAGTTGTTGCTCCCACCACATTAGTAGCCCACCTGCTTTGATCCGGTGCCATTGCTGTGTGTCTGTGTAAGTGCCTCAGGAAGATCAGATTGCCATGAGTTTGTTTAAGGAATGGTGACAGGATGTGACAGGAAAATGCTGTTCAGAATGCTGAGTAAGTAATTAGGGTAGGTAAAAAGGGAAAGCAGTGAAGAAAAGACTGAAGGTACACAGGGAAGATACTGCACTCTAGCAGGGGACAATAAAGTATCTTAGAACTACCTTTATCTAAAGACAGTGTAATACAAGAGAACGTGATTTTCATATTATTTTTTTTCCTTTTTCTTGTTCAGTGTTTGATAGTTTAATCTTTTCTTTAACGCTGCCAAAAAGCTTGCAAGCTACAGAAAAGGCAACAGGAATGTCTAAATGTCTGGCGCTCAGAGCACCATTAGCTTAATCATTTTGCCTAGCAAAATGCAAGTGCTGAACTAAATGAGCTGTGGTCAGATTAGATCACCCCTTCTTCCCCTCCTCCGTCCCTTGTGTGGAAGATTGAATTCCATTCTGTTNTTTTTTTTTAGACTTGCAACCAGTTACTTACTCGGAGCCTGCGTTTTGGTGTTCAATAGCATATTATGAATTGAATCAAAGAGTGGGAGAAACCTTCCATGCGTCTCAGCCTTCCCTGACTGTAGATGGCTTTACAGATCCATCAAATTCAGAACGATTTTGTCTAGGTCTGCTTTCCAATGTAAACAGAAATGCTACAGTGGAAATGACAAGGCGACATATAGGTAAAGATCTCTGATCTTTTAACTATTTAATTTTGTTTTGTTGGTTAAATTATCCAGAATGATCCAGGAAGGATGTGTGTTGAGTTCCTTTCACCCTTGTGCAGCCAGCCATCAGCCTTACCTCTCAGGGGTTGTCAAGGATAGTTTGGTCTCTCTGGCTGAGAACAGAAGTGGAAAGACACAGTCACTGCTTCTGAAATTAGGGAGAAATGTAGCAGCTTCTGCCACTGAAGCCAGTTTGAATGGGGAAGAGATGTAGCGATGGCTGGAGCCGAAAGGAGCTGCCTTCCCTCACTCAGTAGCCCCTAAGCTGGTGGCAGCAGCAGTCACACAGCTGTCACGCTGCGAGCAGCACAGGGGGAAGCCACTCTGCTGTGTGGATTCCTGTTGCTCACGTTGCTGTTCTTGCCTTCTGGAAAATGATGGTGCACCAAAGCATCCCGGGAGGCAGATTCTTGGCTCCCAGGCTCCTCAATGGGCCCCTCTGCCCTGGGCAGCATTTATATTCAGAATTGAAATTTAAGCTTTAATTACAAAATATTAACATGTTGCTTAGTTTATTGTTGTTTATAAAATGCAGAATGGACACTGGCAGATGAAATTCTGAATTCTTTCCTGAAATGGGAAAAGCTGCTATTGAGAAAAAGCTGTTACTGAGAATATGTTGTTTTGACATGATTAAGATTTTCTTTTGTAATGGTTAGTCAAGAATGTTGTTTTCCACAATGCAGTATCTTGACTTCGGGTTCTTCAGTAAACTACCTTCATTCTTTTTTTTTTTTTTTCTGGATATTTTCATTAGCAACATTTATGAGATTTTTTTGTTGTTGTTGCTTTTACTTTCAGTAAAATTTCAACCTCTTTAGTAGAACCAACTCCTTTTATGCCAAGTCCAAATGCCAAATCCAAATTCTTGTCTAATAAAATTTTAGATGTGCAGAAACACAGGCTGTGCCTGTGCTGACTGGTCAAAATGATCAATGATGAGGAAAAGCAAAAATCTCATGAGCCCTCATTCTTTAATAGAGGAGCTCACATTTTGTTTGAAAAATTTTTTAATGAAAAAGGCAAATGGAAACTATGGGCTATAAAGGATGTGTTAATTATAAATAGTTCTCTCTGGGAGATCAATTGCACATTATTTACTTTCTGCTAGAAATAAACCGCTCCGATTTGTTTTCCACTCAGAGAGACTGAAAAAATAACAGTTTAAAAGTGGACAACTCGGATTTTTTTTTTTACAGGTATTTTTTTGTAATAGGGCTAAATGAAATCATGCTGTTTTTGTTAAAGCAGTAGAGCGGTATGCAGTGGGTTGTGAAACAGTGTGGGTGCATGTAAGCAGAGGGTATTGCAGTGGTGATCTTGTGTTTTCTCTTTTGACCATAATGGCCTGTGCTGCTTCACATACAATGCTTTAATATTAGCACAAGTTTTAATTCTGTTTTAATGAACACTGCTTCTGAGCTTGGGTTTGGTTCAAAGCCGTTATTTGGCTGGAAATTTCTTTTTCACTTTTGACCAAAATTTATTCTGCTTCTCCTTCCTATATTGTGCATTCGTGGGAGAAAAACGCAACTTAATTGTGTTCTGCTCCTGCTACAGCTGTCAGCACAGCCGTGAAGTCCTGTAGATAATGGATTTCTGTTTTTGTTGTAAAGAAAAACCTTGTTTCCAGTCTGCTTGTGTCATACCATAACCAGAGTTCCTTTGGATTTTGCTGCAGGCAGGGGAGTGCGTCTGTATTACATTGGTGGAGAAGTTTTTGCTGAGTGCCTGAGTGATAGCGCGATCTTCGTTCAGAGCCCCAACTGTAATCAAAGATACGGCTGGCATCCTGCAACTGTGTGCAAAATTCCACCAGGTCAGTAGCCTACCAAAGGTCTTGTGTGAAAGTACCCAGTGGAGGTATTCACTGAAAGACATTTGCTTTCCTTTTTTTGTAATTTCTTCATAGATTCAGGCTTCTGTGTAGCAGACACAAGTGTATTCACTGACTGTACCTTTTTGACTCTTCGTAGGATGCAATCTAAAAATCTTTAATAACCAAGAATTTGCTGCTCTTCTGGCTCAATCTGTGAATCAGGGTTTTGAAGCAGTTTATCAGCTTACTAGAATGTGTACCATAAGAATGAGCTTTGTTAAAGGATGGGGGGCTGAATACAGGTAAGAAAAGAAAATCCTTTGTTCTTAAATTTAGAGTTAATAATTTTTGTTCTTTCACTAGTATACTATTTCTGTCTGGCTTGAAAGCCATACTTACACACTTCTTGATGCTGTTGTGGATATGCTGTCTGCAAATTGAACCCATATTTTCCTTTCTTCTCCCCCTCAGCTATGGAACTGCTAAGTTACAAAGTCCATGAACTGATTTTAGTGTTGCATTGAAGCCAACTGTTGAGCAAGGAATGTCGTCAAAGTTCCGTTCCCTTGCTCAGTCCTGCTGGCTTGCATGTTGTGGTGAAATCAATGACAACATCTTGAAGTTTCACGGTTTGTGCTGTGAGATTATTTGCTGTTTGTTAGACCTGCAGTCATTCTGGTCTCTGTCCTGTTCTGCATGTAGCATGAGTTCCTTAGGTTGTGGTGCAGGATGGGGTTGGTGGTACCCAACGGAGAGACTTGCAGTGCCTCTTGCAGAATGAAATAGCTGGAGAGCGTGCATCTAAGGGATGGCAAATATTTTGGAACTTGTAGTGGAAAAAGCTTTGCAGGAGTAAGATGACTGTGTTTATGTAGTAAAACTTCTAAAAACAGGCCTTTGAGTGGAAAAAATAGCATTCTATCTGCTTTTGAATAGATTCCAATTGTATTCTCTATTAGCACAAATGAAAAGCTGTAGTTGAGGACAGTGCCTGTTTTTAATGTAGTATGGAAATTCAGGAAGAAAAGGAATTGACTTCTGAGGAGTTTCAAAGATTTCATTATTTTGGAGAGCTAGAACTCTGGTTTTAAACAAATCTCTTAAACCTCTCTAGAAACTGTCCACTGAAAGAATGAAGTCTGACATGTCGATACCCTAATGCAATACATAATGATTTTTTTTTAAGCCGTGTCATTTCTGAAGTTGAATAATGGCATGTAGGCTCCACTTTTGTTGATTCCTTTATCTGCTCTTGAAATACATACATGTAAATAGCAGTGTCAGTATGTGGGGGAGGTTTCTCAGCTAAATGAAGCCAATTTTGTAACAGTCTAATGAGATGAAATGAGAAATTTGATTAATGGAATAAATTGGTACCTCTTTGTTAGGAAGAGGTACACAAGAAAAAATCTGGCTCAGGTTTAAAGAGCTATTGGATTTGGCTCTGAAGGAGTATGTATACACTTAGGCGTAATTAAATACAACATTCAAATCTGAGCAGAAGAAAGGCTTAATCAGGCAGATTATATAGAGGCATCTTGAAGTGAACAGAGTGTGAGTGCTGGTTTAGAGCTGTGGGGAGGCTTTTGTTGAAGTTACTTCTAAGTGGGGAGAATGTTGGTGGTTGGTCTGTAAACTGTTCATAGACCATGGGATTGAAAAAGTGCAGTGGTAGCACTGCCAAAATTGCACAAAAACTGGTTGCTGACTAATGCTGAACTACTTTCTTTGCACCTCTCCTTAAGATGATGCTAATAAATTACTGATATACAAAGCTTGTAAATATGCTGCAGTTGGGATTAGAGCAAGAAGAGGTGGCTCCAGCAAACACAACCTTGAATTTAAATTAATGTAGTCTGACTTGTCAAAATGGACCAGGAAACACTGTAAACGCCATCACTCTTGTTAAAACATCCGTGCTTCATTATTATGTGAAAAAACATTTCTCATAGAACAGGCTTGGGCAAAGGCAAAGCATTACTTGCATTTTAGGCATATGTGCATGAACGTGTAGGTATGGCAAGGTGATAAGTTTTGTAGGCTTGGTAGACAAAAAAAGCTTACAGCTTTTTGCTTTGTTACTTGTTGGCCCAAATTGGGGATGGTAGAAGTTCAGATCACCAGTCAAGCGTTCATGTTAGCACAGGAACTATCCAGGTCCAGGATCGTCTTCTAAAGAAAGTTCAGTAGAGGTAATTAGTGATCTTTGAACTGGAAATCTGTGGGTTGAAGAAGCTGAGTTTTTAGTTTTAAGATGGTTGCTTAGTGACTGTCACTATTTTATCAATTTTTACCAGCTTAGTGCAAAGCCACGGTTGTTGAACAGAACCAGTTGTAAAATTTTGAGGAAGTGTGTTGTGAAACACATCTTAGGGGGGTCGACAGTGGTAGAATAATGAACTTCCTTCTTTGGGAGAGAATTCAAGAGTAAATGGAATTATGTTTCCTGTGGTTTAGATTTATTTTTCTGTTGTATCACTTTGTTCTGGCATAGGCATTCAGGGCTAAGATAACTGTTTTGCAGAGTGCTGAAAGAGCACAGACCCCAGCTGCTCTCTTCTCCTAGAAAATGTGAAACTTTTGAAATCAATCTTCACTGTCTTAATCTTTCTGTCTTTTCAGTTCCTCTGTTTATATAAACAGATTTCCTTAAAGCAAAGGGCTGCAGTGCCGACAGTGAAAATGAAGGAGCTGGATTTGTGTCTGACTAATCTGCTGCCTTTGAATCTTGGGATAGCTGGAATTAGTAGGAAAAACTGGCTTAGCAACCACAGTCTTGCCAATCTAGTTAGGGAAAACTCCCATGCCTGGAGTGGGTACAGTGAAATAACAGGATTTCTCAGTCAGAGTATGTCCAATACTGATTTCTTTAAGGATGCGAAGGAAGATGTTTGAGTAACAGGTCTCGGAAACAAAGGAACATGGGAGAGAGAATGAAGCTTTTATGGTTGTCAGTCCTTCAGCTTTACTGAAAATTGCTGTATGGTTTTTAATTAAGGGCTTCTATTGTGGAAAATTATAGGCAAGTTAGTATAGAAGACAAGGGAAACACAATTTCTGCTTCAGTTGTTTGTGTGAGGATGTTATAGTACAAAACACATGTAGAAGTGTAAGATTACAGGAAATCAGAGATAAAGTTTGGTGTCCCTTTGAGATACCATCAGTTAGCACAGTATAACCACACACCATGTTTTGATACAGTGTTTCTGACAACATCCACCGATTTCCTTATACATTTATCGTGTCATTTGCTCCAAAAAGCCAGAGCTTATGATCACCATGGCATTGTGCTGTTTGCCCCCAACCCCTGTGCAGAGCCAAGGGTTTCTATTCCATATTTCTCAGTAGTTGTCTATAAAATTCAAATCCAGTTATGCTTGCGGACTCTTGGAAGGTTGAGATACAGCTGCACACAGTTGTTTGTGGTGTGAACCCTGCATCACTTGGACAACCTTCACTTCTGAATTCCATTTTAGAAGTAAGATGCTTGGTGTGGCACTTGAAGGAAATACTGCTGTTACTATTCTCCAGAGTAGAATATTCCTGATGTATTATGGACAAACGTGTAATTATTGATGTGTCTTACATATGTGAAGTGCTTTGGAGTTTTGGGGCTTTTTTCTTTCTGGAAAAAGTTTACTAACAATTATAATAATGGTTGCAGATTTTTCTATCACTGTGTACTAGATATGGATGGAAACATATTTAATCATATGATGCAGAATTTTGTGGCAGCTGAACCTGCTTTCTGGCTGTAGCGGGTTGACCCTGGCTAGATTCCAGGCAATCACCAAAGCAGCTCTCTCACTCCCTTCCACAGCTGGACAGGGGAGAGAAAATGGAGCAAAATGGTCGTGAGTTGAGATAAGGACCGTGAGAGATCCCCCGCCAAATACCATTGTGGGAAAAACAGGCTTGAATCAGAGTTATTGAATGAATTTATTGCTAACACAATTAGAGCAAGATAATGAGAAGTGAAGTAAGACCTTAAACACCTTCCCCCGCCCTTGTCAGCTGTGCCCCCTCCCCCAGCTGCCAAGGGAGGTAGGAATGGGTGTCATGGTCAGCTCCTCACATGTTGTTCCTGCCACTGC
>VWZT01005918.1:318217-342633 GCA_013397055.1 Pachycephala philippinensis | reverse complement strand
GAGGGACTCACGTTACAGCAGGTGGGGCGGGCTGCTGTTCACGGAAGTTAAAACCACGCTGGACAAGTTCACAGAGAACCATCTCCCGGGGGAAGGATCCCACAGCACAGCAGAAGAAAAAACTCTTTTCCTTAAGTGTGCTGAAGATTTTTAAGAAGTGAAATACTGACCAAAACCCCAGGTTTTGTTTCCTTGCGCGGTCGGTGGAGAGGGAGGGACTGGGAAGGAAAGGTGTTCTAAAGGTTTATTTTAGTTCTCATTACCCTTTTTACTTTTAATTCTGTTAATAATAAATTTTCTTCACACTGTTTAAGTTTTGAGCCTGTTTTGCCCTTAAAATGTTTTTCCCCTAATCCTTAACTCATGAAGTTTTTGTTTTAATTTCTCTTCCTCTGCTTAGCTATAGCAGAGGAAAATGAGTGAATAGTTTTTTTTTGTGGGTGCCTGGCACTTAGCCAGCATCAAAACCATGGCACCATGGTCTGCAGGTTTGCTGATCAGGCATTTATTTCTTTAGCTATGTTTGCTGTGTAATTGCTCTCCTCTGTAACTTTTCCTGTTCTTCATAAGGGGATTCCTACTTCCTGTGCTGCTCTCACAGACGGGAGAACCAGCTGTCTGGCATGGCTCCTCAGCCTGGCTGGGCAGACCACAGTCTTGGCATATAGATCTCAGCTAAGTTTCATTTATGGGCCTCGAGACCCTTGGGCATTCCTGTTCTGTTGCTCCTCTGCCTTGTGTAAGCCTCCAGACAGCAGTGTGCTTCCCAAAACCTGCACAAGCTACTCTGTTTTCTATACTAAAATGCTGGCTGACATGGCAAACTTCAGAGAAACAAGTGAAAGGCCCAAATTCAGTTTCAAAATATTTTCCAAGGTCACTCACTTTGCATTCCAGCTCATGCATTTTTGGGAACACACCACATGGTGCTCTACCTCCAAGGCAAACTGTATGCCTCCAGGAAGAAACTCTGTTCTGCTTCACCAGTGCAGTCCCAGCTTCCAAAACGATTTTTGCTTTTGTATTTCCTTCATATATATTCATAACTCTGTAGACTATTGGTGTATAGTTATATAGTTCCGAGCTAGCTCCAGTACTTTTCCCTACCCTGATAGGCAGAAAGACAAAACACATTCCAGAGGCTCCAAGCCCTGGGAGTCCAAGGTTAGGCTCTCTGGGAGCCAAGGTTGAAACCAGCTCTTCAAGACACATTTTCATAAACAAAGCTTAGTTCCTATCTAAGGTGGGGGGGGGGAGAATTCAGAAAAGGGTGGAACCAGGGAGGAATTACCTCATCACTTGTGCTTCTAATTGGAGATTCTTGTCAATTATGCTAATTTGCTAAACTTACAAAACTGTATTCACCCTACGCGGGGTGGGCATTTTTCCATATCTGCCCCTGGAGGCCCCCAATAAAGACCAGCCTTTATATTACCTCCTATACTAATATTGTCTCAAAAGTGTGTTGTTTTATTCCTAGATCTTTAAGGCATCACTGCACTTGAGCAAAACAATAGCAGCTTCCTAACCCACAATGATTTTATGAACCTGGCATCTGGGCTACACCTAGGACAGAAATGCCAGCTGGTGCATATAATTTCTAAGGTGTTTAAACAAGACCTACATTTAATAATGGTTTTGTAAGGAAATGGTCTGTGCCCAGCTTTCCATTAATTTTGGATGAGTCCAGTTCTAAATACAGTGTCGTACTGCCATGGGTGTAACTGAGCTCAGCAAGCAGGACACCGTGCCTGCTGATCGCCTGAATTAACAGGCACTATAGGGTTGATTAAGCAAAATGCTGTAAAAGTTTTTAAAGTGTTTTACATTACCTGGACCAGTGCCCACAAAAACACCAAACCATGCTGAGCTCCCCTATACAGGACAGTCCAAGAAGTTTTAGAGTGGGGACACCCAGGATATAAACTGGAATGAGAAATTTCTCTGATGAAAATGTGCAAATTATTGTCTTTGAAAGTCTCTTCTGATCATGGCATCTCTTTCAAACGGCTTTGCAGCATTTCCCTTCTCCCCAAGGCAAATGAAATAAGCAGTGACTGTTACCACCACTCACGTTACTCACATGATGCTCTATGTCCTTTCGTGCCCAGTGGCATCACTCTAAAGCAACACCTGTGTTACCCAGTGTCAGAGCTCACACAGCTCAGACTAAATCACAGAGCCCTTCTTGCCAGTTTCATGGTGAAGGACATGTTCAAATGGATCTGTTCCAAGATGCTTTCACCTCTACTGAGCCACCTACTTCCACTAGCCCTGTAGTTCAGGAGGTCCCACCCAGGCACTGGTGAGGGCTCTTGAGGGTTTTGGCTGGATGTTTGTCCAAACCCAAACACACGTAGCTCTTCGTCAGCACTGTCACTATCATGGCATCCACTGCACCTTCTCCTCCTGCCATCTCCTCCCTGTCCTGCGTCCCCATCCTTAAGCACTCACAATGTGTAGCTGACCTCAATTGCTCCCCAGCACACATCTGCCCATGCGACAGCAGGCAAGTGGGGAAAATGCTGTCTTCAGCAGGAACATGCTCTTAAGCAGCTTATGATGAAATCTGACTGCTTTCCACCAGATCCTTCAGTTTTCTCTGCTGTTTTATTTTCAAGCTTGTTTCTGCTTCATTTCAGCCATGCTTCCTAGTAACTGACTGTTTTCACATAAGTGAAAAAAAATTAATCAAATGTGAATACATATTGCATTGAGCAAAGTAAAGTGTTCCAGAGCAAGGTGAATTGGAAATCTGTTTAAATGAGATTTTAACAATGATTTTTATCATCAAACACAACATTTCAATTTACTGAAATTTAATGCTGATTTTGCATTTTATTTATCTTATTGAAAAAGTTGCATTTTCACCAGTTACTAAACATTAAATTGCAGCAATTCAAGGCCAGGTTAGATGGGGCTTGAAACAACCTGGTCTAGTGGAAGGTGGACCTTTAAGGTCCCTTGCAACCCAAACCATTCCATAATATAACCATTACACCAAACTGAGCCTTCTTGCTGTTTGTGAGGAACCACTATTTAAGTTATTGTATAGCTAAAGAATGTCAGACCTCAGTTTTCATATTTTCTAATGCAATTTTGATTGATATTTTTCTGTTCATTTGTGTGGGGTGCTACTGGGACAGAAGAAAAATATTGAAATCAAATGCATAAGAAAAAATTTGTAGAGTCACTTGCATTTCAACTTTGTGTTCACTCAAATATATAAACTGTACAACCTAAACCAAATGTAGTAACGTATTCACCAGTGAAGGTGATCTCTTGGCATGTACAGTGTAATATATATATACAAATATATGTGCAGTCTGGATAAACGAAACTTAAAAATCATCACAGACATGTGCAAAGTTCAGGAAGAACAAATAGTTCTGCTCCTCAGCAGCTAAGAAGACACAAATGCTTCTGGTTCAGCTCATTCAGGTAAAGAAGAGACTTCTACTGTGCTGTGTATGTATATACATCTAAATCTCTTCCAGTGTCTTCGCAGAGCAACCCCAAACTTTTCTTCTTACTTCACTCAAACTTGAAAAAATGGATTTTGGCCATACTTCCAGGCAAAAGCTGACCAAACACTTCAACAGCTCCAATTCCAAGTTATCCACCGTGGTTGAACATGGGAGAGTCCTGAAGTTTTATCACAGCAAATACATATTGCTCAATATTAAATATTGATGGTTAATAAGGGTATCGAAGTACACAGAAGACAGACTTAAATCTCAGGATGCAGTTTCACTATCTTAATCTGCTCTAGCTGCAGACTGCTTGCAAAAAAGGCATTCACAGGACTGACACAAATTTTAAGAATACATTGTGTGAAAAACAAATTGCTAAAATAAGATTTTTATTATATGCTTTTTGCCCCTTCTCCTTCATTACTGAAATATTCCCCTTATGCATGTAGTACAGCTCCTTGAGCTTCCCAGAACAAGCTCTTTCATTTTGGCCCAACCTGTGTCATTGAGGGACAACCTCCTCTCTAGTATCAGTGCCATTACTTCAGACCCATTGCAACTGCCACACAACTGTCCTTTCCATCATTTCCAGTCTGTGAATTTGCTTCCAAGCAGAAAACATCCTTGTATGTGTCAGGCTGAATTGCATGTTCCTCCTGAGGCAGCTGGCCAGGAGAGGCAACTCCAGTTAGCACAATTAAAACCAGTAATGGATGCAGGACGGACAATTCAGGACCAATTCAGGAGGTAATTTCGTTAGTCATTTAATACAATCGTGAGTTTCTGCCAAAAGGGATGCTCCTGTCCTCCCTCCCTACACCAGACAGAATTGCCTTCCTCTCCTTCCCTTGCACCAGGCTGATGATTATGCAGTAACACGGAAAATCAGATCTCCTTACCCTCTCCCTCAAGTGTTATTTCCAGGACTACCTTTCACTTGGATCAGTGAACTGACTGATGAAAAGGCTCCTTGTGTGCCATCTTTTTTCTAAATCTGTCAAGTATCTCTGTTTGAGGTTGGATTGTAAGAAACCAGCTGTCTGGGCAGATTAGAATCATAGAGCAGATTAATGTACATGCTCAGGACACTGCCAGATGATATGCAAGGGCCTGCACTTAGCTTCAGGGAATGATAAATCTAATCCATCTAGATAGAGTGTATACAGAACATAGGACAGAACTCTAATTTTGCTGATTTGAGTTGCCTTGTTGTAGGGTATTATTTCAGGATATATAGAGGAACGAGAGTTTCACCTCACAGCCTCTGAAAGAAAAAAACAGACCCTTCAGATCTCTCCTTTGCTCTGTCCCCTTGCAGCCAGAACCCAAACCCTGCCTTGGGGAATGTCTGGCATGCTTGACTGCAACATGAGCAGATGTAATGCAGACTTTTTGCCAGGCTAGCTTTCTGCTGCTTTAGTGAACTGAAGGAGCCTATCAGACAATCACATAAACATTAGAACCAACTCATGCAATGAGGACCAGACGTAATGACCTCTGGAACTGCCTCCAAATCCTGCAGTCTAAGTTGAGGATACTCACAAACTCACTAGAGTCTCATGGTGCTCTGTGGATACAAGTAACTAGGCCTATAAGTGAATACCTAAGTACACATCAGCATGGGCATTCATGTTACAAGGTTCTGAAACAGATAGAAGCCTTTTGATAAAACAGGTAATAATGTCTTATTTCAAAGAGGGTAGAAACACCCCTGGAAGTGCCCAAGGCTAGGTTGGACGGGGCTTTGAGCAACGTGGTCTAGCGGAAGGTGTCCCTGCCCATGGAACAGGGGTTGAAATGAAGTATTTGAGGTCCCTTCCAACCCAAACCAGTCTGTGATTCTGTGATGCAGCAATGGACCACATTTTCTTTCAGCCACTGTAAGCATCCTCCCTTACAAGTTACAGGGGCAGTTTGCAAACACCTGCATGAATACAATAGAGACACAGGACAGAAAACACCAACTACTTAAGCTGAACATCACTCATAAGAATGACTTGTGTTTGAAGTCTGTTATAAAACTGCATATAAAGTAAATACCTAAAATACCATTGGAAGGCAAGTGATGTTTTTCATAGAATTAGGAATGCTTTTCTGCAAGCAGCTGGAAGCCAAAGGCAGATGGCACTCTGTACCAAACATGCCTTCCCAAATTTCAGGTTTGTCAGATAAGGCCTAAGGAGGAAACTGACCTACTCAGGTCAGTTCATGTTCACCCAAACCCAATTTGCTCTCTACAGATTTCCAATGGCTGTTCTCGGTTCTGGCTGCTTATGAGTTTAGCTCTTCCTGCAAAAGCTCTGATCATTACTGCCTGAGATCTGCAATAGTCCAGCAGACACATCCTCCTAAAGGTGCCTCCTAGACTTGTGAGATCCAAGCCCTTGCCTTCCTAAAATGCCAACAGAACTTCTGTTTCCCTCTATCCTTCTTTCCCCCCCTTTCCTCATTCACCCCCACACCAATTCCTGTTAAAATCTGAGTGGTCAAAATCAGAAACCAAAGCTATCTACTGTGTGATGGGACTGGGTAAACAACTTATACCAAAAAAAGAACAGTTTTTAGAAAGGTAATCTGAATCTAGCCTTTGCTGCAATATCTATCAAGTAAAAGCAATAACTTCTTTTTTCCTCACCCAAACTTCTCCAAACCAAAGTCCATGGGTTAGATCAACTCAGAATTTAGTTTTCATTAAGAAATAACAGTGTAAGTTAAGCTGGTTCCTATTAAGTGAAATTCAGTTTTGCATATTTGGGATATAGCAAACATTCACAAGCTTAGGACAATTTTACATCACATATCTCACGATGGAGATCCATGATCCCAAGGACGATTGTGAACTAGGATATGCAGTTATTGTAAACAGACCCCTGAAGATGTTAAATCACAAAGATTTTACTTCTTTCAAAATTAACTGAAGATATCAATACAAGTGATTTAGTTCTCATACTCTAGTCCTGAATAAAGTTGAACCATCGCATGGGTTTCATGTTTAACCCTTCCGTGTTTAGAAAGACTTGGTTACAGCAGATTAACTCCCGATTTCATTCCCTAGAAACCAGCATGAGACAAGGATATACCACACCAAAGCAACAGTGAAGGAAAAAGCTGACTATACCAAAATCTAAAACTAATTCCTGGAGTAAGAATTAAGAGGAAGTTTCTCAGAAGCCTGTTCACAACCTCTTTCACAGGTAAGGACAACACAACAGGAACATGGCAGGGTTTCTGTTTATGGCACCTGGATGCAATTGCAGAACCATGTAGACTGAAAGAGATTTCTGGAGGAGAGATTACTCCAAGCAAGAGCAATTTCAAAGCTGGATCCAGTAGTTCAGGGCCTTATGGATTTGAAAATCTCCAAGGATGTAGATTCTAGCATTACACACCATTCTCATTGCAAAAATAGTTTCCTTTTTTGCAATATCCAACAGGAATTTCCCTTGCTGCAAGTGGTTTTGCAAGTGGTTTCTCTGCAATGAGATTTTTAACCTGAAAATATCACAGACCAGAATAAAAAGAAAAATGAAAATCCAAAAGCATGGGTGGCTGCTACAGCCACACATCAGAACTATTTAAAAATTCCCTTTCTAAAACTGTTTCATAATGAATAAGGAATCAACTCAGATACTGCACATTAAAGGCATAGTTGGAGCAGAAATTCATCTCCTGGTAAATTTTTCAGGGCAGATGTTAACATGTCAAAATAACAGGCTTAATATTAAATTGATTGCCAACTCTGACAAATGTTCAATATTTTCCAGAAAAAGAACAGGTGAAGAACTGCGCAGGATCTGAGTCGTGCATCATCCAGTCTGATTCAGTTCAAGAGCAAATGTCTAGGATATTGCAGAAGAAGAGCACCTGACAATAATTCCCCTTTGCCTGTACATCCATGTGTACTTCAGGCAGCATCTCTCTCTCTCAAGTCCTGTAGAAGCTTCTTCCCCTGTGCACTGAAACACTGCTGTTCCTTGTGAACACAGAAGTTATTTATTCTCAGGCTTCATGCTGCAGAAGAATAGTAAGGCAGCCTTGCCCATGAAATCTTGGTGCCTCTCTCCTTCCTTGAGCCACAAAAATTATCAAGAGCTTGACCTATTATACACAGAATACTCTTTCATCACACTGTTACACCACCCCCCCCCCCCAAAAAAAAATATGCAATATAAAGTAACACACCCTGGAGATTATATCAAGGACTGACTCTTTCTGACAGCCCATTTGAACAGCTCTCCCGTTGCCCACATGTGCTATCCAGAGAAGGAACTTTCCAGTGCCCTTGGCAAACAGCAAGGGTTAGAACACCAGCCTCAACCCTACAAAAGCCTGACAATACCTTCTCCAAAGACAGCCTGGCTTGCCAACACTCACCTGGAGAGAAATTATCAAATACTTTTACTTGGTTTAGTATTTCCTTTCTGTAACATTGCTTGCACATTTCTCCCATATTAACCTTTAAGCAGAATTTAAGCTGATGCAGGCATCTCAGACATAAAATGAAAGTCCTAGTTACTTCTGGATTGATTTTATTCACTCCAGCATTACTTTTTTCCTCCGTTTCCAAGCTTCATTGCCGTATTCTTTTGGAAAATGGCGGATGTATTACATAACCCATGTCCAGTATTGCAATGTTATAGCTGTGGTATCTAAAAAAATCCTCAGAAAATATTTAAAATGTTCTGAAGAAGGGTAGTCCTACCACAAGATGTAAGAAAGACAGTATTAGTCAGGTGAGTTGTGGTACAGTCAGGCACCAAACCCAATTGTAAAGAATATCGTATTTGTTTAAGCCACCATGAGGGAACCAAAGTGTGGATACTCTTTTGAGCCTCGTCCACAGCAATTTCAGCTAATGAGTTTTAGCTGACCAGTGGAGAGGTCTGAGAGCACCCACAGAACACAGGACATTTAGTTATCTGTGAAACCTCAGTAATACAATTACTCTAAATCATAATAACACTTTAAAACTAAAATGATAACAACCCACCTTACCACCAAACACTTCCTCAGCACCTCAAGAGTCTGATTCAGTCTCGGGCACAGCTGTGCCCTGCTCAGGAGCAAGGTGTCCCCAGGGAGACACGAGGTCCTTGAGACCATGTGCTCACACAAGTGACAGTGAGGGGTTAGCTCAGCAATACCAGCAGACTCCACCACTCCACTCCCTACTCTTTCAAACTCCAAATATCTCAAGGATTTGCAGATTAAGGTCATAGCTTTTATTTAACGAACTGGAAATAGTGACATGCTTCTGTGACCAGATGCCCTTCTGCAGGTCAGGAGCAGATGTTAAACACAACTCAAAAGCACAGTTCACTTGAGCAGTTTATGAATTTAAGTTACTGAAGTTTGTCTTTACAATTCAGTAAAGAAATGTTTAGCAAGGTGCTAAATCGGCCTAAAATGGCAATAAATTAATTCTGTCAATAAATATGCAAACACAACAAAGCACAGGTAATAAACCACAAATAAATAGTACCTGTACGCTGAAACCATGTCCAGTTTCCATTAATCCAAAACCTTCTGCTTTTCTAACTCCCAAAACAACAATATTGCAACTGGTTGGTATTTTAATGTCATATTATTTCTGTAGTAGATGCAGCTGGAACTACCACCAGAGCGTAAGAAAATGCCACCATCCCAGCTAACGGTCAGACAAAGAGGGTGTACTAGGTCTTGCTGTCCCAGAACTTTTAATACTCCAATCACAACCTGAAAACACCAGACACAAGGCAAGGCTGTATATCCTGAGCTGCAGGAGCAGTATTTGACTTTACCAAGTATTTCTACTATAATATTTTGTTGAGAAGTTGCACCTGATTTTCCCAATGAAAACTGATCAGAGGGGCCATTTTAGCCTGCCAGGCTGCATATACCTACTCCACCATTCGCCAGGATTTCTCTTGTGAACAGAGCTCTACAGCTAAGCTTACAAAGCCCCATGAACAGTGTTCTGATGAAGTGTTAACTGCAGAATAAATCAGCTTAAATCCAGGGAATTGTTCCAGCAGATTAGAAACTCGATGCCAAAGAGAAAGGAGGAGGTCCTGCTCCCACTTTAGAAATATCTCACTTTGTTTTGAGCCTGCCACTCACTATTTCCATTTGGTGGTCTAAGTCCTTTTATCAAAAGAGACAGTGAATAATGGGTTCACATACACACCATGCTGCTAGGACTGTGCTTCCATCATATCCTCTTCAAAGACATCTTTCTGAAACTGAAGAGCTTTGATCTATTTATGATTCTTTACAAGAAACTCATTGCACAACTTTGATCATTCACATCAACCTTTTCAGAATCTCTCCCATTTTCACTGGGTCTTTGAGAGCAATGGGACTAGAACTCATGCAGCACTCACAACACAGGTGCACTGTGAGCTTACACACCACTCGTTTGATCACTATTATTTTTCTACAAGCATCTAACCTGCAATTTGCTTTTCTAAACAATGAGATAGTATTTTGATAGAACTGCCTATTATAATCCCCAGTTCTGTCTCTGACTGGAAAAGCAATTCAGAGCTCATCGCTGTACACATACAGTGGGGGCTGTTCTCCAGCTGCATTACTTCACTATGCTGAATTTAAAATGCTACTTTATCACTTAGTGCCACAGGATTTTTTTCATATTTCCTCAAAGCTAACTTCCATTTACTATGAAAATGTATGTTTGCTGATAAAAATAAATTTGTCACCTGTCTTCCACTTATTTTTCTAACTTTGACTTCTCTGTGCTTTTGGCTTCCATATCATTCTCTGGCAATGGTTAATATTGTGAAAACACTGTATGAAATAAATCTTCTGTCTGATTTATAGCTATATTTTTATTGGATGTCCCAACAGTCCTCATGGTCTCAGAAATGCCAGTTATTCTTCACTCACCTCCTGCACCAGTCATCCTTCCATAAAGCTTTACTACTTCCCTTCGTCCTCCCAGTGGCTTCTTTCTGAGATGCAAAGAAAGAAGCCTCCCTTCTTTCTCCTTCTCTCTTCTAATTTCTAAATTCTCCGTTTAATGTCTCCTTCTCTCTTCTAATTCCATGCCCTTGCTTTCTCATCACCTCTCTCTCTCTTTTCTAGTTCTTATACTCAAAGAATTTGCCAGAGTATGCTGATAATGAGCCCCAGTGTTGATTACCCCTATGATTTTACTGATTTATAGGACTAACTTTCACACTTCCTCAGGGAGATATATCAGAGTTTCTCTTTAGAAGTGTGCCTTAATGCTGCCACAAACCTTCATAAATGTGCATGCAACCTTTGACATAATGCTCTGCTTCCCCCACCACTCCCAGAGCTGGGAATTCCGTTTAAAATATTTTATTACATAATTTTAAATTTAAGATGCTTATATGCATCTCTCTTGACCTCAAGTTGACTTCAGCTTTGATTTTTTTTATTAGCCCTTTTATGTACATTTGCTCCATCTGTGTATGAGCTACATGAGGGAAGTACCTAGGAGCTGAAAAGGGAAAAGCGTCCATCCACTGCAGAGAAGTCCTACACTCCTCTCCTTGTTCAAGAGCTTTTATGAAATGAAGGGTGCAAACGGAATCATCACAGGCTCAGGCATTCATTTCTTTTCAAAACAATGGCTTGATATGGTTTAGTAGAGTAAGTTCATCATGATCTCTTTCTAGGCTGTACTCTTGGTCTTATTGGACCCTTCAGGCAATGCTTCTTATGTTGACATTACTCAATACAGTTGTCCTGGGGCGATGTTATGAGGCTCCTTTATTCCATAACCATCTGCTTAGTGCCCAAAGTACCTTTAGGGTGGGCCCGGGGGCGGGGCTGGAGCCGCGAGGCCCCAGGTGCAGGGCAGTTCAATGGCTCCGCCCAACGGCCCGGGGAACGGCTGGGAGCCGGGCCTGGGGAGGGAGCGCACCGGCACCGCTGCGCTGCTCTCTCTCTCTTTGGGGTCTTTGGTTGTTCCTGAGGCTTAGAAAAGGCTTTGTTTGTTTTCCCCTTTTTCTTCCCCTAACCTCCCTGCTTTCCTTCCCTTATCTCCTGCCCGGTGGGCCTGCGGGGTGGCCCCGGTGGGCCTGCGGGGTGGCCCCGCCGGTCCGAACCCCGAGGAAGACCAGGCCGGTGAGCGAAGCGACACAGAGATCCACCGGCATCGCCTGCTGTGAGGAGGAGAATCGGCGCCGAAGAAGAGTTAAAAGGTTTCCATCTACCCTTCTCCAGCAGCCTGCTGTGTGGACTCCCCTTCCCGGAGACTGAGGGGGGTGCGGGGGAGGGGGACGACGACCAGTTAGCAGCTCCTCCCGGGCATCCTTTCCCTTTTTTCCCCTTTTTGTTCTCCCAGTTGTGTTTTGTGTTAATAAATAGTTCAGATTTTTCTCTTCCACTTTCATTACTTTTGTTAATTTTTCCCCTTTGGTGGAGGAAACGGGGAGGCCCCTTTCCCTTGGGAGGAGGTGCTCATTCCAGAGCGTCTCCTCCTAAAAATTTTGTCTCTAAAACCGGGACAACAGTGAAGTCAGAGATCAGGTTCTTTGATCCATCTGAACCTCCTGTCTAGCACAGGATAACAATTTTTTCTCCACAATTCCTACACCAAACCACACGTTGGGATTAAGTAGTCTTGTTTCTCTTGAGATCTTTTGAGTCAGCATGGAATAACTTTGCATTTAATGAAGGGGCCAACACTTTGCATTGCAGCCCAAAACACTGGCACCTGACACACTCCTGTTAAATATTCACCTCAGTAAGAGGTTAAATGTTTTCATTTTCCTTCAAATGAAGATGCAGTCAGGGGAGAAACCAAGAAAGAGGCAACAGCTCCAAGGCTACTTTTCCTGCAATGCCTCTGAAGCCAGTTTGGAGTAAAATAGCCACCATCACTGACTGAAAGCTGTTTTCTACCTTCTATTATGCAATCAGCAGTAATAAAAGTCATCGCTCTTCATCTAGCCACTGCATGAGAAAGACAGCACAGCACTGCTCAACCAAGCTTCTTACCAGGTCAGTGGTGACTGTGAATGCAGGTGCTCAGAGGAAGAAGCAGCAGCTGTCAATGTTAAGATATGACTGCTCATCCCTTAAAAATGAGGAGTATACATGCATGCCAGTAAAATAAGGATGGAACTTTCTAATAGCTACCCAGAAATCACTGCAGGCATTGTATGTTTGGCCAAACAAGATAAAAGAGATCCCCCTCCTACAGCAACTGCACCCAGGAGCTTGGAGGCTCCAGAAGACGCTACCTCTGCTCTCCACAACCTGGCTTTCCCTGTACCTCTGAGCCACGCAGATTATTGAACCCTGCTGCAGGGAAGCAGAGACTGAGCGCATGGAACAAGTCCCTTGATGGATGGAAAGGTGAGTTTTGAAAGCAGAAGATCCTGGAATCACTGCTGCTCAGAAACCCTGCGGTTTTCTTAAAAACACAAAAGAAAATTTGAGTCTAGTGATTTAGGATATGATAAAAATACTTCAGACTTCACTAAATGAAATGTTTAAAGATCAGGATTTAAACTCTGTGAGCCTTTCCTTACTGAACGCTTTGACAATACAAAAACTGCATTTGCTTAAGTCATTTTTAGGCCAACAAGGTGACTGATGATGGCTTCTACACAAGCAGTTCATTTTGATGGGCAGACAGGATAAAAATAGCAGCATAAGTGCCATGTTTATAATCAATCCATAGCCCAGAATATTTAAAGGCTAGAGATCTGAGAAAACATTAATACATCAAGGAATAAAACTACTGAAAAGCAAGATATCTGCATTACAACACTTCTCACTTCAGACAATTAATGCTCAGGTAACGAATTAAGCTTTCTGGTGCAATGTGTTTCAAGCCATTTCAATTTTTTTCCCCAACAACTACTACCTACCAATGAGAGAAAGGAGAGAGATTCATATTCTGGAAATCTCCCTAAAGGGCTGAATAATGCCTGCCTAAACAGTTCTTATTTTATGAAAATGAAGTACTGCCAGTATTTCTCCTGCCTTTATACACAATCTTAAATTCATATTTCTATTCTACTACGAATTTCTTCAAAGGTTGCTATACCATACAATGGACTTTATCCTATTTCTTATTTCTTCCTTTTTTAAAAGAGAGCACAGGCTTCTCTGGCTGTTTTATTGCTTTTATTCTCAAGAAATTCCTGTCTTTATTGAAGAAAAATGAAATTAAAGTCAAGGGGGAAAAAGCAGTTATCTTTTGTAAGGCCCGAAGAAAAAACTGTATTATTCTTCTACTACTGACAAAAAAAGATAATATAATGCTCAGTGAATGCCTCCACCATCTGTCTGAGAAATCCTATGCAACACAATTTCCAAAGCTGGCATTTGAAGGCTGTCTTGTGCTTGTTTTGCAACCTCAACAAAACATTTTTTACACAAGGAAAAAAGAATATGAAGGTTTTTTTCCCAGACCAAACCAACTCCTGAGGACACTTCCTGCAGCTCAGCCCCAAGTGACACAAGCACTCAGCTCACTGTCTCTTCCCAAAAGCTTCTTCTGCTCTGCCTCCAGAGCTGCACATTCCCATCTGCTCTTCACTGCTGATGCTGGAATTCCTATAAGGAAATAATCATTTTCTAACACCGAAAACCACCGCCAGAAATGGAATGCATTCACATGGAACAGGCACAGGACCCCCATACCAAGAAACCAACTGGTGTGCTCTGCAAATCGTTTTGAAGACATTTTTATACTGGTGTGAGTACAGCATACATATAATTATAATGGCCTGGAATTACCCTTGAAAACAGTTAATTTAGGCAATTACTACCAAATGTTGCAACAAAAGCCATTTCTCACAGTGTAAGCTCAGTCACTATCCAAAGGGCTTGATGGGTTCATTGTCCTTGTGAAGCTTCTGGAGTACACATGACCAGGCAGCCCTGGTGCTGACACTGTTGCTTCCCAGATTTCAAGAACTGCTCAAATACCGGGATACAGGACTGTCTGGCTACCTAAAATTTGGAAATTGTTGCCAACATTCCTATGCATTTACAAAGAATTAGTGAGGACAATACGGAAGTACACATCACACAAGATGTACCAATTCATACTCAACATTGACAGAAAACAAAACAAGCAAAGCAAAACAGGCAAAAAAAAAAACATTTGGTAGGAAGGGTGAAGGAAGTCTCCATTACTGCTCTGGTATGACCGTCTCAGGCCAGAGAGGGACCAGAAATGTGGCATAACATTAAGATTGGAAAAGACCTCTAAGATCATTCAGTCCAATCATTAGAATACTAAATCATAAAAAATCTTCCATTTACCACCCAAAGTACAGATATATCAGAAAGGGGCGGGAGGGGGGAGTCCGGTAAGGAAGATGGCATTTCTTATCCCTGCACCTCCACCTCTATGCCTCCCAGCATCCCTCCACAAAAGTTCAGAAGAACCAGGACAGCCCCCAGGGAAATCAGATCGGCAAAGGTTTTTAACTTCCTTGCAGATCTGGGGTGGGAACTGGAACACTGGCTGAGTGACAGGGAGTGCTGCAGTACAGTCAATCACTTTTAAGGCAAGTAACAGCTCTGAGTAACCATCACAGACCTGAGATGGCTCTTTCCCTTGGAGCATGGCCACAGAGAAATCAGTCCGCAATTACTGTCACAAAAGATTCTGGTCACAGATCCTCTGACCACATGCAGTATGTCCAGACAAGCACATATTCAAATACCAGGACAACAAAAATCAACCTGGCTGTAAGATTTTTTAAAGAGCTTCTCCAACTGCAAGCGTAACACTTTGCAATTCCACATCAATAACTCTTTTGCATGTTGGAAACAGGAGAAATGTTCATGGTTTCTATTTTCTAAGATTTGAATAGCTGCCGAAGAGATCAGAGAAAGAGCTTTTGAGAGTAAAAGAGCTCCACAAGCATGGAGGTGTTTCCTGAAGCTTGGCTGGCAGCAGGGCAGACTTTGAGTTGTTTGGGGCATTTTAGTAGAAGATTAGAAAAACTTTGTGATTCCTTGAAATCACAGGCAATTTGTCTCTGGCTCCTGCCTCACATGGTCAGCCCCACAACTGAGTCCAGGGGCGGGACAGCCATGAGCTCCAAGTCCATTTAAAACCAGTTACAAATACAGAAATTAAGTGTCCAAAAGGTACCGAATACCTGGGCAATGGTTCTGCTCAGTGTGGCCAAAAGACTATTTTAAACCTTTACTCTCTTATGGTAAGACCCGCCATACAGCAGCGTTCCCAGGCTGGGGTACAACTGGATC
This sequence comes from Pachycephala philippinensis, assembly GCA_013397055.1. Lineage (NCBI taxonomy): Eukaryota > Metazoa > Chordata > Aves > Passeriformes > Pachycephala > Pachycephala philippinensis. The sequence goes on along the minus strand of VWZT01005918.1, from coordinate 326,950 downwards.
TCTACAGCACACAGCCCACATTGCTGCTGCTCTCTGCAGTGGAGGCCTTGCTTTTTCTTCAACGAGGCACTGGGAAAAAACAAAATGACACTTAAGCAGAGATGACATGAACTATTTCATGAGCTCTTTTGTACAAGCAAAGCTACAGCCCCTTCTGTGCTTTTGTATTCACTCTGCTGGAAAAGTCCAGCCCTTTTGTAACTTCGACATTTGTGCTGAAATCTTGACAGTGACAGGACAGTAGCTGAAAAGTGTCAGTTGAGAGCCCTAGATTATGTTGACTCTTCAGTTACAATAATTCAGTTCTGTGGCACAGCAGCATGAATGAGTGCAGTGCCCAACACTACCAAGTCACATTGTGGCCAGGAAGACAACCCAGGCTACAGCCCAGCACTACAGGCTAATGCAGGCGAGCCAAGGTCTCACCAAGGAGACATCCTGATGGACAGTCTTCTAAGCAACAACTCCTTCCTTTTGTTTTTTACACCACCAGAGCAGCAGCTACAGCAGTTGCATTATATAGTCATTGCACAGTTTAAAATGCTGAATATAATATCCCCCCTCATAGAGCAATGTCCTCACTGTGAACCAGCAGCCCTGCAGTCCTACAGTTCTGCTCTCAACTCCAAAGTACTTCTGGACCCCCAAAGGCACTGCAACCTCACAGCAGCATGACCATGCTAACATCCATGGGGATGGAGCAGAGAGGCTACTCACTGACAGGGGATCTCACAGACTATTTAATAAACATGAATTGGCAGGAATACCTGCTGAGTGTTCCATCCACCTACTGCTAGAAGCAACAAAAAACAAAAACAAAGCAAAAACAAACAAACAAACAAAAACAAACCAAAACAAAAAAACCCCACTCTTCCTGATTTTTTTAAAAATAATGAATGTTTCCAATTAACTACTTAAAAAATGTCAGGCATGAATAGTTTTATGCTATGGCTGAGCTAATACACATGAAGATTTTCACCAAGTCCTGTGCCTTTCTTTAGGTCGGCTGATGGATAAAGCCCAATTGCATTGTAAAATGAGAAAAAAACCTTCCCTGGCTTTCCTGAGGGCCATATGATAAGTATTTGATAACCTTTTCATCCAAGCTAAAGGAAAAAAGTTTAATTTGTAACAAGGGCCATTTCTTTCTGGAAAACCGTATCAGAATGAACTACATAAGCAAAATAGTAAATGCAGAGTTGTTATACAATGGTTAAAAACACTTCTTTGTCAACCGTGCAGCGTGCCCTTGCTCAAGACTCCCAGCACTGTTATATTAGTTCTCAACCAAGGCAGAGACAAACCATGCAGCACTTGAGCTGGCAGCACAGAAAAGTAGACTTAAACCACTCTCCAAGTCCCATCTTCTACCATCTGGACAAAGCACAAATCCAAACACAAGCCCTCCTTTTCCAATCCAAGCTATAAAACTATACATTTACACAAATCAAGTTTTTCTGTCTGCCTATGCAAAGATAGAAACACCTCCACAATCTGAACCCNCCCCGGTTTTATTGGCTAAGTAATAAATTTCAAAACTACCACAGCCAAAAGAAACCATTAAAAACATAAGCACCTAACCTCAGTTTCCACACAAAGACAGTAAAAAAAATCCTCAGGAGAAAACTACTTTGTGTGACAGCAGTACTGGAGAATCCAGGCAAATTTTCAAGAACAGATCTGAAAAATTGATTTAGTGAACAGAAATTTCATTAAAGATCTAAATCCCTTGTATTTAAAAACCTTAAATGTACACAGACCCCAAATAATTCCAGAATTTACAAAACACTATAAGCGTATCAGTAGCAAAATTTGTGAATTTCCATTTACATTTTTAAAGTATTTATGATGCTTATAAATAAATTAGAATAAAGTCCATATATAGGATAAAAAGTATTACCAGATCCCTAATAATTTACATAAATGCACTAAACCCCCTCCTTAATCACTGTCTTTGTTTAAGGAATTCCAGATGTTAACCCAGGGTCAGACTGTTTATCTGCCTCAGCCCAGGGAAACCATCCAAGACACAGTCACAAAATCGACTGCATTAGCACCTAGGTGTAATTCATACACCAAGCCATGCTAGTCTACCTACAGCATCAAATGTGACAATATGAAATAGGCAGTGCGTGCACAGACACACGGCCTCAGTCTAGACTACAGTTCAGCCTGTAAGGTCGCAGTTTCAATCAACAGCAGCAAGCACAGACATATGCACTTACCTGACTGAACTGATTCTAATTAAACCCCCGCATTTGTATACTGCCAGTACAACACCACTAAATCAGTGTTAATTTGTAATTTGTTGGGCTCATTTCCAGTCCAAGCTGTTTGCAGACTGGGCTCACTGCAGGGCAGCAGGAGTGCCAGAGCGACAGGACACTCAGAGCCTCTCCCTGAGCAGCGTTCACGGCAGACGGAACTGCCACACAGTCAACATCCAGAGAACTTCAGAAAACCCTGAGTGGGAAAGCCCCTGCCTGGACTAACATTCAGCTGAAAGCAGACCACAGAGGGTGGGCGTAAGTGGTCATTTTTCCCAGGGAGAGAGACTGCAAGGAGCCTTTTGAAGCACTCTGCTATACACTGTATTCATAAAGTCCAGAAAAAGGGTCAAGGAGCAGAGTGGAAGTCTCCTTACGATACAAACTATTCTGAGAGCAAAGAGAAAGGCTGGCTGAAGATCTGCAGAAAAACCCTCTGAGAGTAATAATGGAGAAATAAAATAACAGACTAAATGCAGCACAGATAAAGTAGCAGTCTGAAGATAAATGGTCCTTATTTCACATATAGAGTGGTGTACTCCAAACTAATCATTAACATTCAGAAAATCTTGCTGGCGTCACAACAGACTGATTAAAGCATCAGCTCAAAGTCATTCAAATGCATTAAAAAAATAATGTTAGAAAATGATTAGTAATAAAACCACCACATAAAAATATAGAATGGCTGCATCTTAAATCCTGGATGTAGTCTCTGCTCCTTCCTTTCAAGGGGACATAATGGAAGGCAAAATATTTTTTAAAAGGAAACAAGGTTTGAAAATATGAATGAGGAATAATCAATCAGGCTGGGGTTCTTCTGCCTGGAAACAGAGATTGCTGCAATGACATACGACAGAAACCTGTAAAATCATCAGTTGAATGGAGAAGGTAAATCGAGATCAGTTCTTCACTGTGTCCAAACAATACAACAGCTAAGAGATAGGAAATGAAGCCAGCAGCTGTCAAGTTCAAAACAAAATAAACAGAGGTAGTCAGCACCTCCAAGGTGATCTGTGCTCTGGATGATCTCCCTGGGATGTGGCAGTGTCATACATTTAAGCAGATGGGAGACACAGGCTAGTTCACAGAAGAAAAATGCATTAATTATGAACGAAATAAAAGCAAACAACATCTACATCTTGACATCCTACAAATGACAAGAGACAAAAGGGCCACCAGGCAAAGGTTTATATCATACATCCTGACCTTATGCTCTTCTCTTTTTGGTCACTGTTAGAAAAGAACAGTGTTCTCACACCACAAAAATCAATTATGTCTCTGGTACTCCTCAGCCCTATTTTGAACCCATTCAGCTTACTTACCTGGCAAAAGCTGATCTTGTGGGGAGATGAGGACACAGAGGGGCTGGATTAGTGCTCTGATTATTCAGCAAACTGAACTGGATCAGGAAAACCTCCAGTAAATGCTGAAGGTGGTACAAGAGAGGGCAAGAATATGACCAGCCCTTTTGCATGGAAGCCAGTCTTTAGATCAGTTTAAGGTGTAACACACAGCTTCATCACCAAAACAGAGATTAAAAGGAAGCAGCCGATTACCTGTCTCCTCTGTTCAAACATACAGGTAAAAGTCACAATTCCAGCTCTTTTAGGGGAAAAAAAAGTGCCAGTTTCACATGTTTAGTCCGTCTGGTAACTACAAAGAGAGTCTGGTTTATACATGACTGAATAGTAAGATTATTTTAAAATTAAACACAACATTTATAACCTCTACTATTTTTATATTATGTAAAATAAGGAAAGCCCCTTAGGGGAACTAGGCCTGTTGTAAATACAGAAATGCATCCAAGTCTGGGACAGACAATAGCCAGATGAAAACAGCTATTCCTTCCATGCTTCCCACAGCATCTGTTGGATTACTGCAATAAATGGCACTATACCAGTCACAGAATACAAGGGAATATGATCAGATAGAAAACGGTGAGTGATCAATAAGATAATTAAAAATCCAGCAAATCCCATTTACAATTCAGAATTTACAAGAACAAGAATTGAAGCTCAAGTGAGGTTACTGAAGTCTCTCATCAACTTTGCTTTGCACAGTAGAAGGCACAATTGCCCAACCCTTTCCACAGCAGGACCGAATCACAACTGCTCTGCTTAATAACTGACCTGACTGGCCAGAACACTGAGAATTCCCAGGGAAAAGCAATACAGGATTTTATTATTCCTCCCAAACCACATTCACATGAACATGAAACCACTGAAAAGCACTGAGACACCTATTAGGAACATTGTCCCCAACATTACACAGGGAGACAGTACCAAACTGCTCCTCCACTCGCCTGGAACCATCACAGGTTAAACCAGGCCATAATAGCAGTCACAAAATAGCCTGAGCCAGCCCTGCACAGCGCCCAACATCGGCTTAAGCAGCACAGACATATTTACTTGTATCCAAGACACAGCTGACCCAAGAGCACAAGATAAGTCCTGCTCAGAGAGGGTTATGGCATTAGCACTGCCTATGGAAACAGAACTGAGGGTTTGGCTTCACCATTTTCCAGGAAGCAACTAAGTTACTGTTTGCGAGAATGACAATTAAGTAATTAAAAATTAAAACCCCTTACACATCTTAAGCTTCTTACACATAAAAAACAACCACTTCCCCCCCCAAATTTAAAACTGAATTGCCTTCTCTTTTGTTTTTATCTTTATCCTTAAACTATACTATGACTATAATTTTTTGTGCTTCTTATTGAAATAGCTATATATTACTACTTTGCTGTAATGTTTACCTTGAGCGTACAACAGAGGAATGTTTTTTAAAAAAGTCTCAGAAGTATCTTTTAAAAAAATTTCTAGTATATCTTTAAGGAACCAAAATACATGTTGTACATACTAAAGCCTCTGAAATCAAAAGGCACCACTACACTTACACGTTCTAATGAAAAACACTGAGGACTGTGTCACATATGACCAATGTGAAATATGAGCTGCAAATGGGAGAACGGGAGGTAATCTGAGATTACAAAAATGCAAATCAAACACGTTTATTAATTTCAAATAATTTTTTACCTCACATACAAAATGAGTAGCTAGAAATATAGTTACAGGCTCCAATAATGCTGCTTCCAACAGTTGTATAATTTTAATCATATAATATTGTTTAATTTTCATTGTGTAACATTTCCAGCTTTTACCTTTGCAAACATCTCCATACAAGGCAAATATAAGGCACATGAAGCTGCTGCCCTAAGACAAGGTGCCTTGTGTGCCACACAAGTTTTAAAATTCAAACAAATAACTGAAATTGGAACAGTCATTGCCCATCTTGAGCTCCCTCAACAATCCCCCGTCCAGTGGCCTATAATCCAGATGAATCCTACTGACCACATTGCTTCCTCAGGACTCTACCCGCAGTTCACTAAGCGAGACATCTGGTAAGCTCTGCTCGCCTAGCCCAAGGAAATTATTGTGCTAGAAAACCTTCGTGCTACTTTTAAATTGAGCTCCCTGACTTTACATCACCTTTCTGCTTTTCCCCCCAGACTGATACGCTGCTGTTAAACCTGGTCTGCCAGGCTCCATCATTTGGAAGACTGTTGTTTCTACAGACAAGGCAAAGCAGAAGCTAAAGAAATGAGCCTCCAAGTCCTCTGAACACGGGAGACTCACAAGCATGCCTGACACAGGTAGCAGAATCAGATTCTTCATAGAATGGCCTGGGTTGGGAAGCACCTTAAAGCTCCCCCAGTTCCACCCCCCCGCCATGGGCAGGGATACTGCCCACTAGATGAGGTTGCTGCAAGCCCTGTCCAACCTGGCCTTGAATACTTCCAGGGATGGAGCATTCTTCTCCACTTGGAACCCCATTTTCTCATCACCTCAGTATTCAAGCACAAAAACTCTTTTCGGTTTCCCAGAACCCCCTGATCCCTACCAGATAGTTCCCGTTCTCTGGAGCAAACGCGTGTGACCGAGTCACAACCTCACAGTAATTCATGGTGTGACCGCACCTTATCATGACACGATTGCACACCGACTCCAACCTCCTTGGACTCGCGAGCCCCCAAAGAACGGTACAGGCCCCAGGCTCTCAATGAGCAATGCAACACCCTGAGGCAGTGCCATGAGCCACCAGCCTCCCGCAGCCAGGACAGGGGTCACAGTCTCGCTTATTTTGTAACACTCCATCTTCTGTACTGCCGTTTATAGCGATGCTCTTTAAGACAGCCGAAGCCTCTGATTTTGCTATAGTATTTTCAATTCCTCTTGTTACTTAACACTAAATGCAAAATATTTAATAAATAGAAAAAAGAGACATGATGATTCGAGTCAACAAAAATTTTTAAAAGCTATTCCCTTCCCATTCATATTCCGACAAGGCTGGGCCAAATTAAAGATAAACACCCAGTGTGCGTTGTCTGAAGTAAATAATACAAACGAGAATTCTGACATCTGAACACCAGAAAGAAAAGCTATAAATGAGAGAAAGCAGAACGCCCAACGCACTCCCGTTCGTTATTTACATGAAAAAACCATCTCCGCAATAACCTCGGGCACTTCCGAGGCGTTTCCCCCGCTCCCAGCGCAGCCCGGTGTGACGAGGATCGTTTCCCACTCCCAGCGGGGGGAGCGGGTCTCTCCGCCGGCGCCTCACAGCGAAGCCGGGCTGCGCTGAGCCCCCCCTCAGTGGCGCCTCTCGGCGGGGGACGGCGGCGGCACCGACCCCGCTCGCGGCGAAACCACCCCCGGCGGCGTCGGGGCCGGGGCGCGGCGGGACACACGGTGCCCGCGGGCGCGGCTGCCATTGACCCCGGCCCGCCCACCGTTGTCGCGTGTCACCTGCTGCCCGGAGGCAGCCGCGCGTCCCGGAGCCGCAGCGGTTCCGCGGGGTCCCGCTGGGGGCACAGGGGGTCCCGTGGGGCTGGCCCGGGGCTCACCTGGACCGCGGTACCTCCGCACTCCGCCCGCCGCGGCACGGAGCGCTCTGCGCCTGCGCCGGGCCGCCTCTGCGCGGGGTCGGGACTACAAACAACATGGCGCCGCCCCCGCCGCCCGAGGGCGGTGCCTCTCGCGGCCTCCCCCTCCCGCCGGCAGATGGCGCNACACGGGAGACTCACAAGCATGCCTGACACAGGTAGCAGAATCAGATTCTTCATAGAATGGCCTGGGTTGGGAAGCACCTTAAAGCTCCCCCAGTTCCAACCCCCCGCCATGGGCAGGGATACTGCCCACTAGATGAGGTTGCTGCAAGCCCTGTCCAACCTGGCCTTGAATACTTCCAGGGATGGAGCATTCTTCTCCACTTGGAACCCCATTTTCTCATCACCTCAGTATTCAAGCACAAAAACTCTTTTCGGTTTCCCAGAACCCCCTGATCCCTACCAGATAGTTCCCGTTCTCTGGAGCAAACGCGTGTGACCGAGTCACAACCTCACAGTAATTCATGGTGTGACCGCACCTTATCATGACACGATTGCACACCGACTCCAACCTCCTTGGACTCGCGAGCCCCCAAAGAACGGTACAGGCCCCAGGCTCTCAATGAGCAATGCAACACCCTGAGGCAGTGCCATGAGCCACCAGCCTCCCGCAGCCAGGACAGGGGTCACAGTCTCGCTTATTTTGTAACACTCCATCTTCTGTACTGCCGTTTATAGTGATGCTCTTTAAGACAGCCGAAGCCTCTGATTTTGCTATAGTATTTTCAATTCCTCTTGTTACTTAACACTAAATGCAAAATATTTAATAAATAGAAAAAAGAGACATGATGATTCGAGTCAACAAAAATTTTTAAAAGCTATTCCCTTCCCATTCATATTCCGACAAGGCTGGGCCAAATTAAAGATAAACACCCAGTGTGCGTTGTCTGAAGTAAATAATACAAACGAGAATTCTGACATCTGAACACCAGAAAGAAAAGCTATAAATGAGAGAAAGCAGAACGCCCAACGCACTCCCGTTCGTTATTTACATGAAAAAACCATCTCCGCAATAACCTCGGGCACTTCCGAGGCGTTTCCCCCGCTCCCAGCGCAGCCCGGTGTGACGAGGATCGTTTCCCACTCCCAGCGGGGGGAGCGGGTCTCTCCGCCGGCGCCTCACAGCGAAGCCGGGCTGCGCTGAGCCCCCCCTCAGTGGCGCCTCTCGGCGGGGGACGGCGGCGGCACCGACCCCGCTCGCGGCGAAACCACCCCCGGCGGCGTCGGGGCCGGGGCGCGGCGGGACACACGGTGCCCGCGGGCGCGGCTGCCATTGACCCCGGCCCGCCCACCGTTGTCGCGTGTCACCTGCTGCCCGGAGGCAGCCGCGCGTCCCGGAGCCGCAGCGGTTCCGCGGGGTCCCGCTGGGGGCACAGGGGGTCCCGTGGGGCTGGCCCGGGGCTCACCTGGACCGCGGTACCTCCGCACTCCGCCCGCCGCGGCACGGAGCGCTCTGCGCCTGCGCCGGGCCGCCTCCGCGCGGGGTCGGGACTACAAACAACATGGCGCCGCCCCCGCCGC
>VWZT01005918.1:306250-318200 GCA_013397055.1 Pachycephala philippinensis | reverse complement strand
GTGTGGGCGTGGCTCGGTAGGATGACCTCTGAGCACGGCTGCCCCCTCGTCCCCGCTCGGGGGTCGCAGCCATCCCCATCCCACAGCGGGCTCGCTGCCTGTCTGGCGTTTCGGGCAGCGCTCCGCGGAGGGCGTGTGCTATCGTCCACCTACTCCTGCCTTTTGCCCTCTCCAGGAAAGTCTCCAAGTGGAAACACTCGCTTCCCGGGGTAGTGTGGCATCCCCAGCGCCTCTCGCCTTACCCCTCGGTAGGGCCCTACCCTAAACATTTAGGATAGAGGTATTTAGCAAGCTTAACCCGTGCCCTGGTTTCTGGTGCCACCCTGTGGTCCTGCGAAATGCTTTTACCTCAGGCCTTCAATAACTAAAGGCTGAATAGCGATGGAGTAGGAGAGATAGAACTGAGGCATGTGTAAATAAATAATTCCCGAGCATGTTCCCAGTACACTGAGATGGGAGTCGGGCTCTTCTCCCAGGGAATAAGTGATAGGATGAAAAGAAACGGCCTCAGGTTGTGCCACGAGAAGTTTAGATTGGATACTAGGGAAAATTTCTTCACTGAAAGAGTGGTCAGACATTGGAACCTGCTGCCCAGGGCAGTGGTGGAGTCACTGCCACTGGAAGAGTTCAAAAGGCGTGTGGATGTGGCACTTGCAGACATGGTTTAGTGGTGAAGACAGTGGCACTGGGTTAATGATGGCCTAAGAGTGGTTTTCCAAATGTAATGATTCTATAATTAGAAAAGAAAGAGCACTGAACACATCATGTGAGTGAGTGGAAGCCTCAGATGCGGCTGGTCAGAGCCACTAAGGTCTATTACTGCACCATGGACTTCAGAAGTACCTCCCAAAAGTCCTCACACCTGGAATTGGCAGATTCCCCTTATACCACTCCTTCCTGGTGCCCTCGAACAAGTCTTGGAGCAGACAGCCATTCAGGCAGACCACAGCAGCTGTATTGACTGTGCCTCCCTATGAGGACCAGGATTTTCTTTGAGATCCCTCTTCAGAAGTGTGCAGTAAGTGATCACTGGGCACAAGCCAGGCCCTGAACATGCTGGCTGGGATGGTCCCATGGAGGACCTGAGCGTACCCATAGAGGCCTGAATGGCCCTGACCAGCCTCACCTGGGAGCCCCACCCTTGGGAAGTCCCATTCCTGCTCAGCCCAGTGCCCTCCTCCCTGCCTCAGTTACAGGAAGGTGCCTGTCTCCAGGTGTGCCTTCTCAGCTTGGCTCTGGATGGACCTTGGCTTTTAAGTAGCTTGCCCCTTGGGCAGACCTCTACAATGTGTATTATCTCCCATCAACCTTATCCTAATTGAACAATTAATTTTTAATTACATCTTTTTAACTTTTGTTTCATAGAGATACTTTTTCATATAAAAGCCATTAAAGAGTAACATGCCAAGTACTATCTGCCCCTTCTTGCATAGGACCAAGCATAATTCCAGCTCTTCATAATACCTTTGAGCTTGCCTGGGCTACCAAGTACTAGAGGGGAAAGAAGACTTGTGCAGGCACTATAAGCAGAAACATCAATACCGCTGCTTACATTTTTAGGGATTATGTAAACTAGATGAGCTGTTGAACAGAGGTGGAATGAAGGGAATTTCCTACCACAAGACTGTAAATCATTGCACTGGCTCTCCCACCCAGGAAGATGTTTTTAGGCTCTCTGGTGTGGCTGGTCCCCACACTGACCTTGCTGTTGTGTACATGGATTAGGTGCTGGAGCATATCCAGAGAAGGGCAACGCAGCTGGCAAAGGGTTTGCAGCACAAGGTCATGAGGAGTGGCTGAAGGAGCTGGAGGGGGTCAGCCTGGAGAAAAGGAGGGTGAGGTGAGACTCTGCAACTCCTTAACGGGAGGGTGGAGCCAGGCTCTTCCCTCCGGCAACAAGTGACAGGATAAGAGGAAATGGCCTTAAGTTTCTACCAAGGGAGGTTTAGATTGGATATTAGGGAAAATTTCTTCACTAAAAGGATAGTCAGGCATTGGAACAGGCTGCCCAGGGCAATGCTGGAGTCACCATTCCTGGAAGTGTTCAAAAAATGTGTGGATGTGGCAGCTGGGTGTTAAGGAAACTTCCCAGTCTGACCATTCCCAAGACTCTCTGGCAGTCCCTCTCCCACCACCAGCAACTTTAACTGCTGGTACTGAAGCCCCTTTGCAGTGAAGCAGGGCACTCCAGTGAGCTGAGGAGTGCCCTGCTTGACTCCCTGCACTCCCCACTCTTACAGTCAGACCAGGTTTCCTCCCCAGTTCGACCCCAGGTTTCCCATGGGAGTCTCAGATGTCTTGTTCCATAAAGCCCTTTATTCCTGGCACAGTAACACAGAAACAGCTTGAGCTGGTGCCTCCAAGGAGCAGCCCCAACAAAAGACTCCTGGGCTTTTATCCCCTCATAGTCCAAGCTCGTGCAAGTCTCAGCTCTTCCTCCCTAGTCCTCAGCTCCTGCAGTGTCTGAGCACTTGGCTGGGCCACAGGTCCAGTGCCCTTTGTTATGAACAAGGTCAGCAGTTCGAGCTCAATCTGTAGCTGTCACTGCAGCTGCACCACCAGCTCCTGCACTGAATGAATTCCTCGACAGGGGGATGTGGTTCAGTGGTGGCCCAGGCAGGGCTGAGTTAATGACTGGAGCCCATGGTGTCAGAGGGCTTTTCCAACCTTAGTGATTCTATGATAATTCCAATGTTATTTCATTTGTGCCCGTACTGCAGAACAGCAGTCCAGGACCCTACAAAAGGCAGCAGCATTTGCCCTAACTAACACCACCTCCTGCCCATGTGTTTTTGACTGACCTGTGTCCTTTTTTTCTGCAGTTCTCCCAGAAAGTGCTAGTTTCTCTTTTTCTCAGGGAAGACACTAAAGCAAAGCAATGACAATGTTGGCAATGATGTGCAGAACCATACACCGAGGTGCTGAGCACCCAATGTAGCAATAACCACTATGTGGGCATGGATGAGGGCTGGAAAGCAGATGGGTCTCTGGCTGTACAGGCAGTCAGGGCTGGGATTCCTCGATGCTTTTGGAGTTGTTCAGTCGTGCCAGGTGTCCTCAGTGTGGCTCTGGACCAAGGCTCAAAGTGGATGGGGCTGCTGAGGCCCCAGATGGGCCAGCTGACTTCACACTGAAACTGAAATCAGCCGGATAGAAACTTTGTAACACAGTTTTGAGTATTAGAAGCAGGCATTCTTTATTGTAGCGGGCTGGTCACTCGGGGATCCTTCTTCCATTCAAGTTCGAAGAGTGTTGGGTGAACAGGGATTTTATCATACACACTGGTTACGTATTCATTAGCTATCCCCACTTCCTTGGCTTTATTTTACACCCCTTATCAGAAGTCCTTATATGGTTCTTTGGGGTCCATCTTCAACATCTGGTGCCCATTTTAGGAGGCTGTTCCTCAACCCCCGCTTTTGAGTAAGTGCAATATCGTTGTTTTGCATAACTTCTGCTTTGTCAGCCTTGCAGAGCTGAGCTGGCATCCTGCTTGCATTTTGTTGCCTGCTTGACTTCTGTTTGCCTGATTTACATCCTTTATTTGTTTCTCCAAAGCTGTGCTGTTGTGTTCCACTGTCCTTGATAAGAGTAAATGCTGTTCTGTTCTACTGTCCTTATCAACATTGGGAGAGCACAGGTTTCTGTTCATTTCTGTACAAGCAAGATATAGCTGTAAAAGTTCTCATGTCAGCCTAAATCCTTCACTAATCTTTGGCCAAACATTCTTTCTTGTCAAAATCTACAAGCTTACATGAGTTGATCTAGGAGATCAGTAGCAATGAAGCAGCTACTCCCTCCATTCAGGTCTGTAGTTCAAAATACTAAGGCAGTATTGAAACAAGATTTTATTTTAATTCAATTAATTATTTTTTAAGCTTTATAGGAAATTAATTGTTCACTACAAAGTGATAAAACTATCTTAAGCCAACATAACCCTCACCAATCACTTGCACAATGTGCACATTTAGTGCAGCTAAACGGATTGTTTGCATTCAGAGAAAAGCTGGATTTGGAAAATAACAGATAGAATTCAGTCTGTTTCTACTAGCTTCTCTTCTTACTAATCCAAGTCAGATTTTCCAAAATACTAACGGTTTTTGTTCCAATCAGAGATGTTGGAACATCTCTGCATATTTGCCTTCAGCCCTCTCTGAGGAGGGAGTATCTGCCAGAGATACAGCTTTGATGAAACTGAGTCCCCATCAAAGCATCTAACTGGGCTGGAAGGCTGCTGGGATTGGTCTGATTCTGCAAGGAATTTAACCTTTTCCTCTCTGACAGTTCTTATGACAGCACAGAAAGAAGCATGCAGCACATATTCTGCTTCAGTGCAAGGTGAAGGGAGCCTATTCCATTGATTTTCCCACAGGAGACTCATTTGATTGATGAGGGCTGTCCCAGTTGATGGACGGCTGTTTTCCACCGAGCACCAGAAAGGGCCAGTAGAGATCAGGTGACAGGCAGGCTGTGAAGAACCTGGGGCTGGTCCCAAGCAGACGCCTCTGCCTTCTGTTGCAGTCGTCATGGGAACAGTGGGGCACAAGCATAACTATGCCATCCCTGCATTCACAGGCCTCACCAGGTTTGTTCAGATCTACTGGGCCAGTGACGTTGATTTTCTATGCCTTTCCAGTTTCATGCAGAGAGCAAAGCTGCCCCAGCAGCTCCTGGATGGAGCCTGTACTCCTGCAGGGGCCGCCTGCAGCTCTGCTTTGCCGGGATGGGTCTCTTCTGCTGGCTCCATTTGTCCAGCATCTCTCCAGGCTACACAGGTGATGACTGCTCACCTTCAGTCATAGCCAGCATATGGAGTAGCATGCCACACTGTCCAGAAAGCTCCCTGCATGCTGTGCCTTGGCTCACATCAGCTGCTCAAAGACCTACTGCAAAAGGTTGCTCCTCCCCATAAGACAGAGACTGTAATACTGAGGGCAGGGGGCCAAAGCTGCTCTCCACAAACCTCATTGCTTTGTATCATGGCACAGGGTTCACTTGTGTCTTTCTGGGGCTTTCATGGAAGTGGAAGAGTTGAAAGGAGCACTCTTCTTGTTTCATTGGCATGCTGGAAACACCTTCCACACCATCACTGCACATCTGTCATGTTGACCATTTACTGAGGATGCTTGTGGGGGAGTGCAGCTCACGGTGCAAAAAGGGCCAGGCTGAGGCTGGCTGCTCAGTGTTCTCAAGGCAGAGAACTCCTTGTGCAGGCTGGCTGGTTCATGGTTGAGGGGCACAGGCCATGTTTGTTTGAAGGAACCATACACCTGCCCAGCAGTCAAACACAAAAGGCCATTCTGCTCCTTTTCAGCAAAACCCCCTGTTTCTGCCTAAGCTAGGCCCTGCTCCAGACACAGCAGCTGGGAGCACTGGCTCTGTGTGTGAAAACAGGAGTAACTCCCTGTCTTTCAGCCTAGAAAATAGACATCAGATTCCTTTTTCCATTACAAATCCGTGCCTTTCCATCAGTAAGTGTCTACTTGTTTAGTAGTTGCTTTCTCTGTGTTCACTTCTTTGTAAGTATTGATGGAAACTAAAGCAGTGAAAGCTCAGCATGCCTGAAAGTACATCTCCATGTTAGAGGTGTGCAGTGAAAGCAAGGGGAAATGTGGGAATGTGACTGATGGAATGCATTTTTCCACATCTCTTTTTCTGAAAAGTCTCTAAGTGGGACAATGCCACCAGGGTTACAGTAAAGGGGAAGAAAATTTTCCCAAGACACCTGTGGTATTGTCAGGTGCAGAAGAGCAGGCTGAGGAAACAGCAAAAATACCCAGATTAAAGCCATACATATACATGTATATGTATGTAAAAGAATGGTTAAGATTATACATATGTTATCTACGATATGTTAATGATACATGACTTATATATGTTATATGTAAAATATGTATCAAACTGATGTAAATGGATATAGATTTAACTCAGTGCATAGTCCTGGAGACTGAGTAGTTTGAGCTGGAGCTTTGGACTGGAAATATGCTCAATATTTGTAAAATAATTAGTGAATTAAAACATGAATGGTAGAAGACATCCTCTAAGAAAATGCATGGTGCAGTGTAATAAGAAACTGGTGAAATGCTTATTAAAAACAGGTCTACTTTAGATACAATTTTCTGAAGTTCAGTCACACCTCAACACTTGCTTCTCTACAGGAGACCTGTGTGACAAATCTTGTCCCTGATCCAGCTGGACAGGAAAAGTCCTGTTTCTCACAGGGCTCAGGGCAGGCTCTGAAGCAGGTACTTGCGGGCAGTGGTGTCTTTCTGGGCAGGAAGGTTGGGGTGAAGCTCCCAGGCCCTCTGCCCAGCTGGGTGCCAAATATGGACAGGGGAGAGGCACACCCCAGGATGAGCAGCTGGACAAGGGTGTGATGAAAAATCTCTCTGAGGCCCAAAGTCAAGATAACCTCCATCTCTGTCTGCTCACTATCCAACAGCACTGAGGTTCACGCCTAGAGAAAATCTGAAAGGTTTTCGAGAAAACAGATGAAACCTTTGCAGTGCTGTTTACTCCAAAACAGCTTCAGGCTATTCATTGGCTGACATTTTTCTTTATGTGGAATGAGTCAGTCAGAAAATCTGTTTCAAACTGAAGTAAGTAGAAGAACTCTTGAGACAAATTGCTTATAAGACGAAATTGCTTGCACTAGATCATACTACTGCATTGTAGACTAAACAACCATTAATCATCTACCTGTTCATGCAACCACAGGATAAAATGCCCTTGATAGGAGAGGACTGGCACAAGGCAAATTCTATTCCACTTTTCAAAAGGGATTTGAAGAACCACTGAGTTTACTGTCTCTATTGGGCATACATATGGAAGCTATTCCAGAGAATGTGATTGATAGAAAGATGGAAAAAAAGTCTGCTAGAAATAGTGATGAGTCATGATGATTTTATAGAGGGGAAAGTGCTTCAATGTTGAAGTAGAGAGACTGAAAGTCCCCAATAAGTGAGGGCACGGGTCCATCTGGGTGCCAGGAGACAGCAGACTGCCTGGCAGAGAGCCCTGTCCCCTCCACCAGGCCAGGCTGCTGCTCCCTGACAACTGTTCCCACTGCCCACTCCACAAACACAATGGGTGGTGGCACCCTGGGGTGCCCAATGTGCTGCTGGGGAGAAGTGTGAGGGGGCTGAGGTGGGGGGGCATGGGGTGATGCCCCCCTGCCTACAGCTGTCAGTACTGAGTCACTGGGCAGGGAGAAACCAGTGACTCCTGACCAGTGCATCTCAAATGAGATTTGAAAATGAGCCATGAATTTTCAAAGGAGCTTTCCAGAGAAAGTTGAAAACTACATTTTTACTTCCCCATTCTCCATCGGGTTTATGTAATATTTTGTCCCAGATGCTGCTGCCTGCAGTATAAATGACAACAGGACTTGTCGGAGAGTGTAACCAGTAGAGCAGCATTAATAGTGTGATTAGTGAATGGATGACAATCTCTAGCTTGTAAAAAGGCCTTACAACAAAACAAAGCTTTTCCTTTGGTTCTTTGAATGCCAATGGCCTTCCTCTGATATTGTTCTTTTTTTGAAAGCTGTGGTTCCAATCCTGGATGAAGAGTGTTGGCTGAGCACTGCCGTCTTGTACCTTGTCAACCAGGCTTGTGTTTGACAGCACACCATCAAATCCTCTTGAGTCACAGGACAAGAAAACAGCTTGCCCAGGCTGGTACTGCAAAGTGCTGACTATGAGCAGTTTTAAGCTCTGGTAGGCACAGCTGTGGGCAAAGGGAACTCCCACCCAATACCAACCTCAGTTTTCTAATTCCCTGGCCTCTTTTCTCCCAACACATGTGGTCTTTTCCTGGAATTCCTCATGAGTATTTCTGTAATACTCCTACTTTGCCTGTTAAAAATGCTAGACTAGGCTTGGATGGAAAAATAGTTTATAGATTTGTCCAAGACTTGAGAGCAATGAATAAATGGGTGACTGTACCACAGTCAGTAGTTCCTGATCCTTCAACAATGATCACCACGTTGCTTTGGCTAGTGCCGAGTGGTTTATAGCAATTGAGTTGTGTGACGCCTTTGTCCTATTCCGGTGCATCTGGAATCTCAGTATATTTTTGCCTTCACCCAGGAAAGGAAACAATTCACATGGACTAGAATCCAACATACCTGGTGGTTGTGTTACAAAATGTGTGGTCCACACAAAAGAAATGTCGAGCTAGCATTTCAGAGGTTCAGCTGTGCCTAACATACACTTGTGCCTCATTATCATCCTACACCAAGGTTCTTGGTATGCACAGAATATCACCAAACCGCCCTTTCCTGCTCAGTGCAGCCTGAGGTTATGGCCCTGTGAGCCATCAGGCTCCCCTCCAAGTTCTGTGCCCCACAGCTCAGTGGTGTGCAAACCCCACCACACAGTTCTCTGTGGTCCAGCAGCCATGGAGGAGCTTTGGAGTGGCCAGAGGACAGGATTATCCAGAACTTCACATGGGCTGATACTTAGCACTCAGCAAACAAAAGCTGTGATGAAACCTGGATTCTGTGTGAGGCAAACAAAGAAATTCCACACACTGCAAACCCTGGGGAACATGGTGAGGGGTGTCTCCTTGTCCTTCCAAGATGAAATACGTCACTCCTGACCCACTATGGATGCTAAAAAGCTTTAGCAGAGAAATTTTCCATCTCTCTGCAGCATTCTGTGAGAGCCCTGTCTTTCCCATGTAAACTATTAAAAACAGTGCTACGGTTTTGTTAACTATCTGCACCTGCAAATTGTTATGTTGTATTGTTATGATACTGACTAGAGAAATATTTTTAAATGGGTGTTGTAGAGTCCAGCCAATCACCCTGAGAGGTGGGTGGCCAAAGGACCAATTACCTCATGCCATTCAACACACTTCTTGTGAAGCAACATATAAAAACCTATTTGAATGTTATTAAACTACTTCCATTTTGCTCCTGAACTCGGACTTTGTGTTGTGATTCTTTCCCGTCCTCGGTACAACAGCAACAACCCACGTGCCACAATTTCGGCAGAGATGGATCTTTCCTACCAGGGGCTGGAAGAATGCAGGTGGGCAGGCAGCTGGGAGGGGACACAGCCAGGACCACTGACCCTGACTGACCAAAGGGGTATTGCAGACCATATGGCGTCAAGCTTAGCAATAAAACTGAAGGAAATGATTCAGTGAAGCCCAGCTGTTGTCCGTATTGGAGGCTGAAGTGAACTTAACAGGGCACAAGTGGCAAAAGCAACTTATGACAGCCAGCCCAGAGGCCCATGTATCCTTGGCACATACTACCTCAGGGGATGGTAATTCAAGGACCCAAAAGGGTCTTTGGTGTAGATGCTGTGAGTACAGAGAAAATTAAGCAGCTGTCTCCCTTGCCTGGCCTCTTGGAGGATGCCTCTGTTATGGGGTTGCTGCGAGGCTGAAGAACAGCGGGTGCTGATGGCAGCAATAACCCACTGTCTGACATTCCCAGCAATGAGCTGACTGTCAGCTGGAGAGACAAGGAGTGATCAGCAGGACCCACTCACTGTTCAACTGCTGCATATGCCCACTGTTAAAATTTGGTGGAGCAGGGAGATAGCAGTGGGCTATCATGACCTCAACAGTCACAGCACTACCGTGTGTTGCTGTCCCAGATGTGCTGGAGCTCCAGTACCAACTAGAGTCCAAGCAGCCCAACGGAACGCCACAACTGATATTGCCCCTGTGTTTATCTCAGTCCTTGTGGCAGCAGAGTGCAAGCCACAGTTTGCTGTTACGTGAAGGGGTGTCCAACACATCTGGAATCAACTGTCCCAGGGGTGGAAGAACAGCCTTACCATTTGTCATGGACTTATTCAGGCTGCACTGGAACAGGGTGATGCTCCTGGATGTCTGCATCACACTGATAACTTCATCATTACAGATGCAGAAGAAGGGCTGAGACCACCTCTCCTCCAGACCTTGGTGAAGGGACTTGTGGTTTGAAACCATAGGAATCCAATAGTGAATACACTGACCAGGAGCAGAGAGTCTGACTCTGGCTGGGAGGGTGAAAGGATGACCTCAATTGCTGCACCATGTAGATTCAATGGCCTGCCACATCAGATCCATGGCGTACAGGGCTGCAGGTGTACAGAATCTGCCCTAAAACCATCAGGGTACAAGGCCTGCACCCCTTGGAGCAGTGCTTGCGTGGGTCACTGGCCCCTTGATGCCCAGCAGTGTCCTGTCAGGATCCATGTGGGTGCTGAGAATGGGGATCTTCCATTGTGCTCCACGAGTGGTCCTGCTGCAGCTTGGCTTTGGAGAGAGAACCCTGAGTGGACAGGGAAGAAAGAGACAGTGATCTTAGCTTTTTTTTACATAAGTAAAGGTTACATGACAATGGTAAAGTGCCTGAGCCTTGTGATAGTACATGGAGAATCCACACAGGGTGAACTGCAGAGAGCTGGGAGGCAGCACAGCAGCAGCTGGCAGCCCTGAGGCCACTGTCAGTGGTTTTGAGGTCACACACAGTGAGCAACACAGGGAAAGGTGGCTCTCTATGGGCTGCTGCAGGTGAACTTCAACTTCCCTTGCTCTGCTGCTGTCAAGATTAATGTATGAGATGGGAAGGAGTGTTTGTTCCTCTGATCTAGCAGGTAAGGGGCTGAGAGGAAGACGGGCACAGTGAGCAAATTGTGATTTGGGGAACAGGGGTCCATGAGCCAGCTTCGCAGAGTTTCACCTCTGCACATGTGGCTGTTGGCTCTGAGCCTCTGCTTGTGTAACAAATTGTTGGAGGTTAGGATTGCTCCTTTTGTTTTCTCTCAGGGAATTTTCTCCCGTGTGTTGCTGGGAGACAATAATGACCGGTAGTTAAGAGAGAGAAAAGAACTTGCCACGGTTCAGGGGAAGGGTGCGGCTGGCTACTCTCATAGCTGAGGGGTTTCTTTTGGAGGGGCAGAGATACCACGAGATTTGGGGGAAGGGGCTGTGTGCAGCTCCTCGCTCTCTCTCAGAGGAGAGACAGGCTGCGGTTGCTGTGGGGGGGATTCACCACCACTGCAAGGCTCCTGTTGTCTTCTACCGCGACTGAAGCTCTGCTTGGGGGAGCAGCCGGTGCACTGGGACCTTATTAACCCCCTGCCTCACTAAAAAAGAACCTTCACCATCTGCTCAGGTGCCTCAGGGGAAACCCTGGGACCCTGAGCCCCTTCCCCCTCCCAAGGAGCCTGTCTCTGCCGTGTTCAGAACCCCGGCTGCTGGTGCCCGGACCCACCATGTCTCTGCCACTGCTCTGGGGTGGGTTTTTTGCTGCACTGCAGCCACGCACCCCCTGCCTGCTGGGATACCCTGCGGCTCCTGCTACAGCTGCGGTGTTTCTGATACATCTCGTTTATTGCTCTGGGTGTGCCCGCCTGTGCCGCTGCAGCCGCCGCTCCGAGGTTCCTGCTGCAGTCCCTCCAGGCTCCCGAGGGCCCCGGGCCCGGCTGCCCCTGGCGCTTTGCCAAGGAAGCCCCTTTTCCATCCCTCCCGCCGGCGGAGCCGCCATTGCCGCGGGCAGAGGGGCCGAGCTCGCGCCACAGCGCCCCCTGCAGGCGCGGGGGAACCATCGCACCCCCTGCCCGGCCGGGAGCCACCAGCGCCCCTGCCGGCCGTGCCCGGAACTGCACCGAGGGGAACGTGCCTGCGGCCCGGAGAGGCTGCACCGGGCTCTGCTCTGTTCCTTGCTGCTGCCGCTGCGGGTGTTTGTTTGCCTTGTTATCCATACACACGCTAGGAAAGAGCTGTTATTCCTTTTCCCATACCTCTGCCTGAAAGCCCTGTAATGTCAAAGTTATAATAATTCGGAGGGAAGGGGTCATATTCTCCATTCCAAGGGAGGTTCCTGCCTTCCTTGGCAGACATCTGTCTTTCAAACCAAGACACAAATGCGCTTTCCACTCAGTCCTCTCCATCTGTATTGCATTCTATCACCCCAGCAGCCTCACTAAGCCCTTCAGAGCTCTTT
>VWZT01005918.1:253535-304149 GCA_013397055.1 Pachycephala philippinensis | reverse complement strand
CGCTGACCTCTGCGCTGCCGCGGCGGGGCCCGGGCGGGGCGGGCGGCGGGCGAGCCTGTCACCGGGGCTTCCCCAGCGCCTTGCGTCTGGCTGGTGCCGCGGAGCCACCGCAGGGCGTGCGGGAGCGACCCTCGGTGACCCCCCGCGGTCCAAGGCCCCTCTCGGCCCGTGCTCCGGCCCGGGGGTCGAACCGCCTTTCGGGTCCCGGGGAGGAGCGTGAGATGGTACCCGCGCCCTTCCTTCCATGTGGATCCTGCGAGCACAGGCTGGGCCTGAGGGAGGGAAAAGTTTGTGTCGCTGTTTCCCCACAGACTCCGACCAACAGCCCGCTGGTGCCGAGCGTGCCTGGCTCAGGCCTCCCGGATTCTGTCGGGATTCTGCTTTCCCTTGCTCATTTGGTCTCCTGGCCCTATGGGCAGTAGATACTATTTATTTGGCAAACAGTGGACTGCAGAGAGGCTTCTCCCCGGCGTAAGGGGGCTGTGCCTTCAAGAGAGTCCTTCCTGCGTGAGCAGTTTAGAGACTTCACAAGAAACTGGACTGACAAATAAGTGCCAATGTAAAATAAGCTGCTGAGTAAAAATTTTTCTCAGTCGAGGGCACTGTTTCGTGGTCAAATTCATTAAATAGTTTTTTGGCACAAGTGAAAGGTTTGAAAACTTACTAAATTCTCAGATGGCCTGCCTGGAAGATAATTTTCTCAAACCTACTGTTAAAAATGAGAGTGATAGTGAGTAGAGTAGTACTGATGTCTGAGTAATGATGCTTGAAAGCAGAATAATAGCCAAAACATACAAAACTGCCTGATGTTTTTGCTTTCCTATGGCTCTGGTCATCTTCAACTATTTGTTGTATGCAGCTTCTAGGCAGTGGCCTTCTCTGTGGGAGGTGCCCTGCTTCCTGCTTTGGCCAGGCTGTGTCCCGCAGTGTTCTGGGAACTAAGGAGGCAGTGGGGTCCGTGAACAGGGAGTGCTGGAGACAGTGAGACCGGAGTCCTGTGGCTTAAATGGCACCTTGAGTTTGAGAACCAGCATTCCCTGTGGTGCATTCATGTATTAACTTCTGCTACAGTAATGCAATAAAATCTGACAAATTCGTCTTCTCTGGGCAAGGGCAGCTGTGATTCTCTTATCTGACCCTTAGTAGTGCTGTGGCTGAACAGTTTGGGAAAGGGTAACAGGAGTTCCTGGTTTTTTGTGTGCCTGATCTCTTCCTGCCTTGAATATAGACTTTATAAAAAATTTAATAGTAACCCTGACATGCATATTTTTTTATTCTTTAACAAAATATTAAAATACCAACTTTCTGCTGGTCTTTCTCTCAGATAGGTCTTCTATTTGGTTCTTGCCATTTTTATTTTTTGCCTGCTCTCTGCTCTGGCTGTTTTCCTTTACACACAGTTCATGCCTTAGGCAGAGCTGACCTCTTAGACGGCTCCAGAGGTGAGCTACCAGGAGGGCAGTAGGCTTAATACCAGAGGTGCAGTTAGTCTCAGCTAGATCTAACTCACTTTTCCAACGTGAACTTGGAGGGCAGTGGGACAAGTGGGCATGTAGCAGCTGTTCACAGGAGTGAGAAAAATTTCTCATAAACCTCTTGTTTGTGCCTTGGGGGAAGGTGGGTTGTGGCAGGTTGGCTTTCTGGCAAGAATTGTTTCCTCTAGAGAGCAGATGTTAGTACTGTTAGGTAGGAGAGGTCATGTTAAATGAGAGGGCTTTCTTTTTTTCCAGGAAATACTTATAAAGCGTATCTGATATCCCAGAACTTTGATGTAGACCTTTTTTGTGGCTGTTTCTCTGGTTTAGGCTCAATTAGGCCTTCAGCCTTCCTTGAGCATCTCTCTGCTGATAGTCTTTGCATCTCTTGCACTACTAACCATTGCCTTTGCTCTGCTTCATTGGTTCTAATAAAAGCCAAGAAGGATCCACTTTTGGGACAGCTTGTCTTTGTGCTTTAAGTTCTTTTGCATTGTAGGAAAACACTTCATTTTACATCTGAAGCTGCTGAGCACAAAAGACTAAATGTTCACATTTGCCCCCAGCACTTCCCTCCCTCAGTGCATGTTTTCTGAGGAACTGCTCAATGGGTATTGATTCCCTGACCTCTCCCCTGCACACACTCCAAACACCTCAGCTTCAGGCTCAGAGCTTCTGCACATTCCTTCAAAGTAACTGCAGAATGTGGCTCTGTTTAGTTCTCACTGACTAACTTTAGTGATCCAGAAGTTTAAACATTTTGGCTGCAGCTGTTCATATTAAGTCTTTGGAAACTGGAAATACAACTTTATTTTTTGAGTTTTATAGACTCATTATTTTGTGCTCACCGGCTTCTGCAGTGTTTGAGAACTGAGGATCTTGGGTCTTCAGTGCTGAGACATCCAATTCCAATGGTGTATATGGTGATAACTGCCGAAGTTGCTAAGATGAAACAGATTGGGAGGAAATACATTGAAACTGAGATTATTTACCACACTAGGGAATATTGGAATTAATTCTCAGTTTCGTAGTAAATGAATGTCTCCTTTGTTTTGCCAGTTTTAAAGCTGGCGATTTCTTTCCAGGTCTGTCTGTGAGAATGTGGGGATGTTTTATTTAGTGCAACCTCCAAGAACATACAGTGAACATATAGCATACAAGAGTGTGTAAAACTTCTTGGTGAACATCAGGGGTTCATTTATTATTCTTCTCATCTCTCCTCTTAACTTTCTGAGAGTCCTCAGTGATTTGAACCCCAGGAAGACATATATGTATGTGAAGTGTGGATATTCAGCATCATGGAACTTGGGAGATGTTAGTTGGGCCAGTGAGGGTGCTTTATTGAAGCTGAAATACAGAAGCATTGCAAAAACAGAAGTCAAAATCAGGTGTGGTGTGACAGTTGCTTTTTTGATCTTCAGTTTGCTGTTGCTGGTTCAGTAGTTACTGATAAATACAGCCTCTTGGAATGGAGGGAGTCCTGCTGCTGCACAGCATTAGGTGCTTTTTGTCTAAGGCAAGTTATGAATCTGTCAGTGTGTGGAATCTGTCAGGAATATTGTCTTGGATACCATTGTGTGGAGACTTTCCAGCTTTTTTTAACTTCTGTCCAGTTAGAAGAAGCTGCATACTAGGTAGATTTAGCAATACTCCAATCCTAACAGACTGCGGCCAGATCCAATTCAAGTGGCAGTTGAACTGGAGTCTTAAATAAAAAGTAACTTCTAGTCCTTTAAAATGAAAACTTTTAATTGCTAAATATAGAGGGATGAATAGATCGATACCGTGATAAATCCCTCATAAGGATTTTGTATCTGCATCAGTTACTTCTTTCAGTATTCCTTGTGTATTGCTAAGACTAACAGAAGATTTGTTTTACAGCAAGACCAAAGGAAGCCTCAAATATGACTAAAATACAGGCTGGTCATTAAATTTATGTATGAATGTCAGGCAGCAGGCTGGGAGTGTATGGTACCAGATGTTTTGGTTGTCCTGCTGCTAAACCTCTTCAACATGGCATATTGTATATATCCTGTATCTGTTAAAAGTGCTACTCCTCGGAAGTGTAGAAGGGTCACCCAGAAGGGCTTTGCATCTTTTCTTCATCATGGCAGGGAGTTGCATGAAGGTGAGTGATTGTGTCCTCGCATTCCCCTGCCCTAGTGCAATTAAGGTTTTCTAAAATGCAGCAGGATTTGTCCTTTGAGTTCTTTCTTCTGGATGAGAAAGCTTCCACATAGGCATTGCCTGCCATTTGCTTGTACTGTACAGCACTTCCACACACCTGAGCACCCTGCTCTGGGTATGAGGGCAACCACAGTGAGTGTGCTGTGCTTATCACACACTGATAAGCTCCTGCCATGAGCTGTTCACTGGCAGCCAGAGGGTGGATATGGAAAGGACATGCTGCTTTATCAGTTCAAATCAGTTTATTTAAACCAACATTCCTCAAATGCTGTTACAGGGTTACACGCTTTAATGAACTTGTGTTGCAGGAGAGGAATGGAGAGTGCTTCCTTTCTTCCCTTGTGGGATAGGGGGAAGGGGCTCGGCTCTCCGGGTAGAGGCAAGTGCTGTGGGGCTGAGAGAGGAGGGGGAGGTCTTGGAAAGCAGATGATATCTCTCTTCTGTCACTTCTGCTTTGACTCCAAACACAAGCTGGAGACTAAGACGGTGTTCAGGTGGGAGAAAAAGGGGAAGATGAAGTGTTTCTGTGGCTATAGGATATGAAAGGAAAATATACCAGTATGGAAACCTAGATAGTGAAGCTAAGCAGTGACTGAAGCCATCATTGAGGATTGGGATTTTGTGGGTTTTGTTTGGTATTTTAATTTTATGTGGTTTTTTCTTTGTTTGATTTTTGTTTGGGTTTTTGGTTTGGTTTTATTTTGGGCGTTTTGTGTGTGTGTGTGACTTTTCTGTGTCATGGAATTGCCATTTTCCTCTAAGCCTGAGGGTTTTGACCACAGGGACATGAGCATTCCCCCTGCCTCAGCCCCCAGCGGAGGGAAGGTGCCTGAAGGATGCAGGGGTTGTACTTCATGCAGGCTGCTGCTGCTCTGGTTAACTCACTATCATCAGATGAGCACACATGATTGCTGCCTCAGACCAGGAAGGATGTAGTTTGGAAGACAAGATCTTGCAGCCTTGCTTTTCCGTCTCCCTTGAAGGGAATCGTCAGGCTTTTTGCATAGGTTTTGGGTGTAAAAATTCGGGGAGTCAGCTAAATAGGCAGACTTGTTTAAATAGGCTTGTCCTTAGGAATGTGTATTACCAGGCCTGGCTTCTTATTTGGTTTTGGGCCAAGGAATGTCTAAGGGAAGTGTTCAAAATATTCCCCATATAACTAACTGGCTTCCAAGTTGTGCCAGGTAAGTGTAGTTGGCAAACAGATCTTGGATTGCCATCCGTGACAGCTTGAGGTGATCTGAGCTGTGTCTCTTGAGCACTCCTTGTTTTTCTCCTGTGCCAGCCCTGTTTTCCTGGTTCACGTGGTCAGCTGGCTCAGATCATGGATAAAAGACTGCCGATTCTGGTGGGAGAGGAGGAAAGGGAGAAGGCACAGTCCCAGTTCTGGCGGCTCAGGCTGCTGTGGTACCACCTGCTCGAGCAGCAGTTTAATGTTGTTGTGAGCCTGTACAAAGCATTCTGCTGTCAGAGGCATGTTCCTGCCACCCCTCTGGCCCTGGGTCTTCACTGCTCTGTTGCATTGGCACAGATGTTTCTCATCTGAGTTAGATCGGCTCTCTGGATGTGTGGATCAAAACTGGCTGTGTGTGGTGGGTGTCTCTGAGCTGCCCAGTGCAGTCCCATGACTGGTGCTGCCTCACCCCTCCTGTTCCCGGGGCGGGGGGCTCTGGCCGGGCTCCCAGCCCCGCCCCTGTACAGCACGGAGGTGTGTGTGCGGCTGGTGCAGCGTGAGCCGCTGCTCGGGACACAAGTTTGCTGCTGCCTGAGAGGGGCTGTGGGAGCACAGCTTAACTTCTGCTGCTTCTAATCACTTCTCTTGGTTGCGGTTTCACAACAATGCCAAAATACCCAGCCCAAGCCCCCATCACTGCAAAAACCTGGTTAGTTCACAGTGAGCTTGGCTTCCTGATCTCAAACTGCAGTGAGGGGAAACGCACAACTTGCAGTTGTGTTGGGATTGTCACTGAAAGGAGAACTGTGTCTAGTTCTGAGAGCACTGCCTGGGACATGTCCTAGTGGCTTTTCTGTCTGGAATCTGTGGGACAAATGTAGATTTTTAGGGAGTGACTCTGTGTGTATTGGCTTTACAAGGATTTGAAATGCACCCCAATGCCATGGATTTGAAACCTGTACGTGATGTAATGAAACTGTAAAGTGATGCTGGGTTTAAACTAGTGATGCACTAAAGTTCAGCCAGTCCTGAACTCAGTGCAGATAAAGGGCACTCTTCATTATTGCTCAATCACATTTTTCAGCTAGCAGTTTTGAGTAGTGCCTGCTGTAGAAATACTTATGAATGTAAAAGAGGCTGGATTTTTGTCTTCTGAGATGACTAAGGTTTTCCTGGAAGCTTCCTTGTATCTCTTTTTAACTGCTGTTGAGGTGAAAAAGGGAACAAGGGATGAATTGCAGCCATTGCTTCACAAGCAGAATACTTGTAGAACTATTTTCTACTTACCTGAAGATGTCATGTAAATGACAGCATCTTTCCTGCAAAGATGGTGCAAGCAAAAGTGCGAGGTGAAGTCACTTCTCGAGTTTAAGTATCTAAAATGGGCTGATAGTCCTGAACTGAAACTTGCTGTAATCTCTGTAATCAAGCTATGTTAAAGCTTGTCTGTGTAAAAAACATACTAAGGTTGAAGAACAACTGTTGGAATCTCTTCTGGATTGTCAAGTGTATGAAATGTATATGTGCATCTTGAATTTACAAGGGTCTGGGTTATGATGCACAGCCTCAGTTTTGCTAACTCGTCTCATAGACATTTCGACTAACTGTCTTTTTTCCTTCTTTGCCCTTCCCCAGGTGTTGTTTGGATTGTAGCATAGAGGCACTATGTACTCAGAGTGGAGATCCTTGCATCTTGTCATTCAAAATGATCAGGGGAATACCAGTGTACTTCACAGCTATCCTGAGAATGTGGGGAGAGAAGTGGCAAATGCAGTGGTGCGTCCTCTTGGACAAGCTTTAATTACATCATCTGTTGGAAGTGAGAGTTTACTAAAAACAGACAAAGAAGTAAGTGCCTTTCCTTGGAGATGATAGTTTCCTCCATGCCAGAGTGACAGTTTAATGGTTTTCTGTAGCCTCCTTTACTTTTTTCTCTCTTTATTGTCGCAAGTTTTATGAAGTGTGTTACATTTTTAGTTTAGTAATCTCCATAGGGCTTTTATTAGCAACTAGATCATAGCAGCAGTGTACTTCGTGATTTATTAGTAAATGTTTGTCCAAGCTACTGTACCAAGAAATTCAGGCTAAAGAAAACCAACCAAAAAAACTCAAAAAACCCCCAAGGAATTTAGCATTTAACACAAAGCCTTTCTAATTACCTTCAGTTTTGAAGCAATAGTATGTGACTTCAAAAAAAAAGTGTTTGTATAGTACAAGTATTTACTAAAATTTGAAAATCTTTCACCAGCAGCTTTTGTGTGTTCTGAAGAGTTCTCTCTACAGTTTAGATTTAAGAGATTAAGGATTTAGAGAGTGAATTGTCATTTCTTCATATTCTTCATAATATCATGGTAGATGAGTTAATGGTTTGGTGTTTTCTTGCAGGATATGGTAAACAGAATTGCCCATGCAGCATAACTACTGTTTGGTTTTTTTTTTGAGTTGGAACTAATGTGCTCTGACCAGTACTTACTTACAAACATTTATTTTTAATAACTTTTTCTTTGTGTTTGTTAGGTAAAATGGACTATGGAGGTGGTTTGTTATGGACTGACCCTCCCTTTGGATGGCGATACTGTGAAATACTGTGTGGATGTGTATACAGATTGGATTATGGCCCTTGTGTTACCTAAGGACTCCATTCCTTTACCTGTTATTAAGGAACCAAACCTTTATGTTCAAAGCATTCTCAAACATCTCCAAAATCTCTTTGTACCAAGGTGAGTGTTAGGGCTGGGATGCTCAGGAGGCTGAGGGATTCCAAGCTATAGTCAGCAGGTAACCTGTTAGAGGACTCATGAGACATGGAGGCTCTTGAGTAAAGTAAGACTGCTATTGCTGCAAGTTTAGGAGGAAGGTGTTTCTCCAAACGTCTTTTGTAATTTTTCAGTAGCAAATTGAGTTGTTGCTGCTGTGGTTAGATAATTAGAATCACAGATAGTTCGTATACTTGAATGTCTACTGTCCTAAGAGCTTCAAAATTTATCTCTGTTGGATGAGTGGAGGGTAAGGGGAAAGGCAGAAGAGCATCACTGTGTGACCATGTGCTTTTTGTTGTGTAAAACTGAGATAAACTAAGAGCACATCATGGCAGTCCCAGCCCTTGTAATTCAAGATTTGACCACATTTGTGATGTACTGAAGGATCTTGCAATAAGTGACTGCTCTGTGCCTGCGTCTTGCTGCCTATTAAATGTGCGTGGTTATGCTGACTGTCCTTCACCAGTAGTTTTGAAAGAACCCAGTGGTGGAGTGCTTGCTGCCTGACATCCTTGGATGATGGTGTTGAGATAGACGTGTTTCTAGGTCTTGAACACAGCTATGTTGTCAGAGTGCGCAAACATCATTACCTTGTTTATAGTTTACGACAAGTTTATCTGCTGCTGTTGGACATACGTACTGGATAAGTAAGATTAAATAATAGTGCCCCCTGAAAAGGTACTTAACTTCAGATCAATGATTACTATATTGCCATAAGTATCGGATCATCTGCTTTTATCAGTATTAATAATGTATGACTGCAGGTGGCCTTCAAAGTGCTCTGCTGCACTTGGCTCGCTTCACTTTACTGAAGGCTTTGTTAATAAAGTAATTTGAATAATTACTTGTGCAAATTCAGAGGAGTTCTTTGGTATTTATTGATTGCTTTGAAGTCTACCACCTACCCTTAGCTGCTGTTGCTCTTAACTTGCAGTGAAAATGCATTTTAATTCCCGTTGAAGGATGGTCAAGGCAATGACCCAAGTCTGAGGAAAGCAAGCTTCTGGGTTAGACTGTGGCAGGAGGTTGTTTCTAAGCTTTAATAAGTGCAGAATACAGTCTTCTGTCTGGGATCCTTTATTCCCTTGGCACAGCAGAGAAGGAATTCTTCACTAGTCGATTAAATAGTTGTTTCTGTGATCGCTTGCTTGCTCTCACGCCGGGGGCCCTAGTAGCAGGCAGCTCAGTAGTACAGCTTGTTGCATGCTGTTGGCACAAGCTTCCACTTCACCCTTCTCTCCCAAAGTCATTGTTGGACCTTGGTGTAGGCTGGTAGACTACACATGATAGCTGTTGAATGAAATAATTAACACAGGGAGGGACAAAAAATCATTATTTTAAACACTGTCTCTGTAGTATAGCTGTTCTATAGTTTTTCTTCCAAGAGCCTCTGAGATGTATCTTAAACACTGATTTTTTTGTGGCTGCTGCTGTCAACACTTGATGTTTAAGTCCCTACTCTCTTTTTAAGTTTTGCCCTCCAGGGAGCTGTGTTCAGAATTCACTCCAGCAACAGGAAAAATTTCTATACTGCAGCTGAAATGCAGAACCAAGTTGTGCACACCTGCCTTGCATAAAAGCAAAGATTCAGACTTAGGTGTCTGTGCTGGGGAAGAGAAGAATAATTTCTGGGTTTACCAATTGATGCAGGTTGCTGATGGGCTCATGGAGGATACTTATCCAGGAGCTGTTACAGCAACCTGCATTGAACTGTCTCCTGGAAAAATCTGTTCTTGTGTTGAAGATACTAAGCGTTTATTGTAAGCCTATGTCCTGTGGAAGGCTGTGATTAAAATAACTTCCTTCCTCATCCTGGTTCTCTGGAAACGATGGAGCTGTTGGTTTGGCTGCCTTAAAAGTGGTGGCCTAGAGTTGCGAAGGTTTCAGACCCAGAGGGTGATGTATAGGTGAGGTGTGAAACGCAGCAGCCTAAAGTGGGCACTTCAGTGTAAATGACATCTCAGGGGCTTGTGTACAGCCATACAGAGCAGGTGCATATAGATTATTCTAGTTTGAGTGCTCAGCTGAATCAAATATTTACATGCACAGTCCTTGAAATAGTGTGGTGCTGAAAAATAAAGCTGTGAAAGCTGTGTGAGTCAAGTTACCTTTCCTCTATCTGCTGCAGTGACGAGAGAGAGGGTGTCTGTGTCCTTCCCTCCTGCACTGGCCTTCTGTCCACCCTGAAGAAACAAACACTTTGTTGAATAGTCCCGAGGCAATCCCCAGGCTTTTAATTTCTGGCAACCCTAGAATATCTAAGAGGTCTTAAAGATGACTTAAGCAGTAGTGGTTGTTACTGCTGTCAGATAAAGTTTCAGTGCCACAAACACTGTTGGAAGGAAATATGAGATCTCTTCTCCCCCTGTATTGCCTCCCCAGGAGAGTGAGGTGCAAATATCTGGGTCCTCTGCAACAAAAATGTCTGGAATTGCTTGAAAGACCATGGAACATGTGACTTCCAAAGTACTTTTTTTTGTAGTAACTTCATATGCTTCTCATATGAAATCATGGGAACAGTACTTGTTGTGAAGACGTATGGCCAAAAGGCTGAGTTCTGTAGAAATCTAGACATGTAGAAGTCTGGAAATAGTGCAGGCAGAGCTTGCCACTGGGTTAACTTTGTGGACAAGAGGAAGTTGTAGATGGACAGGAATCTTTAAGTTGCCTTTACAAGATTAGCTCAGAAGTATCCCATTAGCTTGCATATAAGCCCTGGTTTTTTTACAGTTTCTCTAAATGATTAGAGAAACAAGTCTTGAAGCAGTATTGGAACCTTCAAGCCTATATAGATTAAGGATGTCTTTTGATTTAAACAATTTGCTCTGTTGTTGTTCAGGCAAAAAATAGTGCTATAAGCAAGGCAGGGCTCACTTGTCGGAAAGTTTGTTGTTCTACAGAGAGACTCTGGGTGATGATCTAGCACTAGCATCAAGCAACCCACTGAGGTCCTGAACTGTGGCTAGTAGTTTGCAATTTTGCATGAGACATTATCTTGTCCCTTTGTAATCTTGTTTCCACTACTGTAATATGACATTAAAGCTATCAAGATAAAAGCTGATAGTATTTACTGGACAGGCACATTCTTGAGGTGCTTGCCATTGCAACATGACTTGTGGGTTATACCACATTGAAAATGTTTGGTAGGAATCTGGTAATGCTAAGTAGTCTGGTGGAAGGTAATGCTTTTCTGATTTTTTTTTTTTGTCATCCCTTCAGTGAGTGGTAGGAGGGATGATGAAATGATGCACAAGTTGAAATATGCCTTACTTATACTGCACAATCTAATTTGTAATCTCCTCTTTCACCCTTTAAAATTTAGGCTTCCTCAGGTTTTTTACTAGTGTCCTCAGATACTGTCCAGAATGTGTCATGGTACTGTTTCGTACCTGTTCTGCCTTATCCCGACTAACTGATGGGAAGAGGTGATGATGCTTTGTGCTGCTTCTGCACAACTTCGTGTTGAGTAACTCAGCAGTGCCAGTGTGGATCTGATTATTACTACAGGGAAAACCTTGAAAATACAAAATTGTTTCCTTTTTTTCCTTCCTTACTCCTGATTGCTTCGATTTGCAGAAGATCTAGAAGGGGGTCATTAAATAGGAACATCAGACTAAAGGAAGAAGGGATAAGAGTTGATTTGGAAAGAAGATGAAAATTAGGAAGAATTTAAATTATTTTGCTAACAATATGTTCTCCTAGTTTTGCCACTTTTGAATTATGTATGTAACAATTCATGATGTCTCAACTGGATTGTCATTGTTTGGCCCAAGATGAATCTCTTTGAGATGATGGATTGTGCTTGTTCCTGTGAGTTTTTGCTCTGTGTATTGAGTCTCACATAGAGAAGAGTGTTATGGTGCATCTTGTGCTCATTAAGGCAGAGTTAGGATGCCTAGCGACAGAGTTGAGGTGCACAGAAGGCTCATGGTCTTGGGTCTCGCTCAATAATATTTGTTTCCTTTTGTAACTGCTGAAAGTTCATGTTACTGGATACATGGCTTTATAGTTCTGTTTCTCAAGCATTGTTTTCTTCTCTTGCAGGCCAGACCCGGGATCCAGTCAGATCAGACTGTGCTTGCAGGTTTTGAAAGCTGTCCAGAAGCTGGCTCATGAGTCGACAATTATGGCAAGAGAAACCTGGGAGGTTTTGTTATTATTTCTTCTTCAGATCAATGACACTCTTCTAGCAGCTCCAACTGTGCAAGGTTCATGTTCATCTTCTATTTGGTTTAATTACTGGAAAAACTTCAGGCTATTCTTGACATTCAGCTGCCAGCAGGATGGGGGAATCCATGAAAAGCTCTAAGGAGCTACCAAAGCACAATAGCTCACTCCTAGTTCTGTCCCGTTACTCCAAAATAAGGCATTGCCAGAAAAGACTGAATGATTTGGAGCTGAGTTTTCCTAAAACTATTTTTGCAGGACAATGACTTTATACGGGAACAGTTTGGGATGAACAGTTTCAGACAATGTTGTTCCCTGTTTGTTTCACTGAAACCCCTTTGTCTTGCTGTTCAGCCTGCCTAGTGCAAAATAATAGTGTCAGTTTTACCTGACACTTTTTAAAAAAAAAAAGACTTCAGTGTGGACACAGTGCAGTAGAAGACTGCCTAAGATTGAATTCTTGCTGTCCCTTATTACACGCATGTGGCTGGGCGTTATCTTTTGTATTTGGTTTTGCAAAAAGGCTAATTGGCTGTAGGAAGCAATCAAAAATCACTCTTAAAAATTATGAAAAAAATGAGCTTAATCTTAATGCACTTTAACCAAAACCTCCTCAAGGAGATATTTGAAGTTATTTAGATGGAACACTAACTGAAGGTGTGCTTTGTTTCTGTTGTAAGGTGGCATTGCTGAGAATCTGGCTGAGAAATTAATTGGCGTGCTGTTTGAGGTGTGGTTACTCGCTTGTACGCGGTGCTTTCCAACACCTCCTTACTGGAAAACTGCCAAAGAGATGGTGGCTAACTGGCGACATCATCCTGCAGTAGTTGAGCAGTGGAGCAAGGTCATTTGTGCCCTTACTTCCAGGTAGGAGAAATCCCATGGAAATAAATGCATGTATGGGGATAATCATGGTTGTATGCGTTTTGGAGTTGCTTGTTTGTGGAATGCGCAGCAATCCAAAAGTGAATAAGCAATGCAAAGTGAGAGACCTTGCTGTATCCTTGGATTGTGTGTATATTCCTTTGTTCTGCAAGGGAAGATCTGAGTTGGATTGTCGCTGTTCTTGTGTAAGCTTAGCACCTCTCTGATGTTTAACACTTCGCTGTGTGTGTGTGTGTATTAGTCTCCATCATTGTGACTCTTCATCATATGCCCTGAGGAATGACTCAAGAATATTAGTGTAGCATTATGTATGTGGGTTTAATGGCAGTCACCATCAAAATTATTAGGTGTTTGTTAGTGCTCATGCTGCTCTGTTTGGGGTGACTCTTGGACTCTGATTGGACCTTGTGGAGCTGAAACTGTGTTACAGCTGCCTGACACTTGTGCTCTGGCAGTTGGGATGTGATGGGCCAGAGGCAGCCCATGAGCTCTCTGCTCTAGAGAGTAGGGGAGAAGAGCTGTACCAAGTCTTGCTGGGTATGGGAACAGTAAGGATCATATATGACAGAATTGTTTAGTTGGAAAAGACCTCTAAGATCATCAAATCCAACCATTCCCCCAGCACTGCCAAGCCCACCACTAACCCATGTTCCCAAGTGCCACATCCACGTGTCTTTTAATACCCTTTGGTGACTCCACCACTGCCCTGGCTAACCTGTGCCAGTGCCTGACAACCTTTTCCATCCAATCTAAACTTCCCCTGACACAACTTGAGGCCATTTCCCCATGTCCTGTCCCTTGTTACCTGGGAGAAGAGGCCAACCCTCTGTTGGCACTAACCTCCTTTCATGTAGTTGTAGAGAATGAGAAGGTCCCCTCTGAGTCTCCTTTTCTCCATGCTGAGCCTCCCCAGCTCTTTCAGCTGCGCCTGGTGCTCCAGCCCCTTCCCCAGCCCTGTTGCCTTCTCTGGGTACGCTCCAGCTCCTCAATGTCTTTCTTGCCATGAGGGGCCCAAAACTGAGCCCAGGACTGGAGGTGCCTCAGCAGTGCCCAGCACAGGGGACAATCACTGCCCTGGTCCTGCTGCCACCCCATGGCTGGTACAGGCCAAATGCCCTTGGTCTCTTGCCCACCTGGGCACACCAGGCTCTTGTTCAGCTGCTGTTGATCAGCACCTGCAGGGCCTTTCCTGCTGGGCACTTTCCAGCCACTCTGCCCCAAACCTGTAGTTCTGGGGTTGTTGTGACCCAAGGGCAGGATCCATCACTTTGCCTTGCTGAACCTCATAGAGTGGCTTCAGCCCCTTGATCCAGCCTGTCCAAATCCCTCTAGAGATCCTTCCTGTCCTCCAGCAGGTCAGCTCCTGCCCACCTCAGTGTCACCTGCAAACTGACTAAGGGAACACTCACATCTGAGGGTTGCAGGAGAGTTTTGACTGTAGTAGAAGGTTCTGAACCATGAGGAGAGTTTCAGCACCCTTACTATTGAGGTCTTTTTGTATGAAGTCTCTGTGGGACAAATCTCAGCCTCTTGGAGGAAGGAGCTGAATTAATTGCTGATACGAGGGTCATCTGAGTCTTCTCCTTCCAGCTCTTCTGAAATATCAGTAACTTATTTCTGTGAAAGCTCAAAGATGTGTTAAAATTGCTGCATTGTAAAATATTCAATAGTGTATTTTTTTTCAGGGGTTTATTTTAACTTTGGAAACTTTTGCTTTGAATTGCCTGTCAAAATGTGAAGTGTGGATAGATTTTTCCAGGTTATGCAGCTACTTGTTAAACCTCTGGGAAATAAAGCTGCAATACGAGTTGTGTGTATTTCCCACGCTATTTCTTTAGCTATTTTTAGCTTGTTAGATGTAGCGTTACATAACAGAAAATACTTTATGATTCACTGATCTGAAAAGAACAGCTCTGTCTCAAAACATGTGTTGGTGTTCTGCACCATGCACTCTGCCTACACTTTCTCTCCCACTGTTGACTAACAGTCTTGGTTCTGTTGGTGCACAGGAGTCTGCAGGGTTTCTGGAATGTTTTACTCTGTGTTCAGTAATGTTGGTTTATGCCTGGTCATGGAAAGTTAGGCTCCTCTGAGGGTGGCTTTAAGTTCAGTGGTATTTTAAGCTGCATTTTTAATACTTCAATGAACCTCCAGCTTTGAACAGTTAAAATGTTTTAGTAAACAGTTCTGTGAATTGGGTTATTAGCAATAAGCTGAGAGTAAATGTTTCAGATTAAAACCATATGGAAAATTATATTTGGAGATCTGTACACATAAGCAGTGTTAATTTGTGTCCTTGGCTATGATTTTTAGCAGGATGAAACTGGAGTCTTAGTTGTGTTGCCATACTAATAGATACTACTTTTACTCCATCTAGGTTGCTTTAAGTATATTTTAACTGTCTTGGATGTGTGGCTTAAAATTTATTTCTATCTTCAGTCATTCTTGAAATGTCCCATATTTCACTAAAGGTTTGGCCGATGCTCTTTGAAAAACTGTTTTCTTGCAGTCATAGGGAGAACTGAAGCAGTGCACTGTGTTGCCAGGCAGTGGTGTGGGGCATGACCGTGCATGGGGTTGGGCCAGGCACTTCTGGGTCTTTCAGAGCCAGGTAATTCCTCAGCAAAAACATAACATGCGGTCGTACCTCTGGACACTAAATGTGGGTGGACACGGAGCGTTTGCTACCTGGGACAGATGTGTGTATTTGTGGTTTTAAGGAAACTTCCCAGTCTGACCATTCCCAAGACTCTCTGGCAGTCCCTCTCCCACCACCAGCAACTTTAACTGCTGGTACTGAAGCCCTTTTGCAGCAGCAGCTCCAGTGAGCTGAGGAGTGCCCTGCTTGACTCCCTGCACTCCCCACTCTTACAGTCAGACCAGGTTTCCTCCCCAGTTCGACCCCAGGTTTCCCATGGGAGTCTCAGATGTCTTGTTCCATAAAGCCCTTTATTCCTGGCACAGTAACACAGAAACAGCTTGAGCTGGTGCCTCCAAGGAGCAGCCCCAACAAAATGCAAGTCTCAGCTCTTCCTAGTCCTCAGCTCCTGCAGTGTCTGAGCACTTGGCTGGGCCACAGGTCCAGTGCCCTTTGTTATGGACAAGGTCGGCATTTCCCAGCCTCTTGCTCCAGGCTCCCTTCAAAGAGCTTAGTCGACAGCTGTCACTGCAGCTGTGCCACCAGCTCCTGCACTGAATGGATTCCTCATCATCCTTGCATCTGGAGAAGGGCTCATGTCCTAAAGCTCTTTTGCTTTTCTATCCAGGCTGTTAATAGGCTGTGATTTCAGACACTTGTGTTAATTGGCTGCAGGTTACTGCCCAGTGCTGGGAGAAGTGGAAGATGGAAATTCAGTCTGTTTGACTCTTGGTTTAGGAGTCAGCCACAGACTACTTTTCTCCTCCTCTTCTCCTAGTTGTAATGACTTTATCTCTATAAAACTATATTGCTTTATAAGTGAGCAAGGATGAAGTGGGACATTTCTTGACCGTTACAAGGAAGTTAGCTTAGGGAAAGAGAAACTGATTTCTGGGAATGGTGGGGTATTGAGAAAGTGCAATGCAGGTCTCTTCTATTCCTTTAGAGAACATCAAGATTATGTTGATCAGGGAAATTGAACTGTAATTTGGTGAAGCTGGGTATGAAGCAGGGGTCAGATTAGAGAGCAGGAGCTCAGTGAAGGTCACTGGTGACTCTTCTGGTAGTTACAGCTCTTCTTGGGAAAGATCTCCATTTCTCCAAGCATTGTCCTCATGGCACTGGATCACTGGTTTGCTCTTTGCTGGTCTGTAGATCCCAGCCTCAGGCAGATGAAGTGCATCTGTTTTGAAGAACTCACTAAAATGTGGGTTGCAAGTCCTGTGCTGCTGGTAGGTCAACAGTGAGTGCTGCTCAGAGTGCTGGGTTACAGTGTAGGTTGTCAGCCACGAGCTGGAATTTAGAACTGCAACCTGATACGACTTGCTGGTGTCATTGAATGCTTGAGCTAAAGAGCTGTGAGGATAAGGGCTTAAATTCCTTCTTTTTTATTTATTAAAAAAAAAATTCCCTCTTTCTTCTTAGGTAACATCCTGTCAGATGTGCATGTGGCTGTGATAATTGGTGACCCCTCTGGCTAAGCAATAGGAGAGCTGCTGAGGGGTCTTGTGCCTTAACAGCTCTGGGGCTTAACAGCTGGAGCTTTAGGCAGGCTCCAGCTGTGCACCATCCAAAGCTATAAGAGGGCTGAGTGATTGTGTAAAATGGGGATCTCTAGGAAAAGCTGGGATGTTGCATTGTTGCCTGTGGACTCACTAGTGGACTGCTGATACCTTTGGGGCTCAAATGCACTATTAAATTTTGAGGACTATGAGCTGAAGGACAGGTCTGTCTGACTTGCTTTCTAGGTTGCTGCGTTTTACATATGGACCCTCATTTCCTCCATTTAAAATTCCTGATGAAGATGCTGGTCTGATTCCTCTTGAAATGGATAATGAGTGCGTTGCACAAACATGGTTTCGCTTTTTACATATGCTGAGGTATTGTAATTACAGCCATCCATTGTTCCTGTTCTTGCATCAGATTTATACATTTGCATGACAAATGAAACATTTCTCTGGAGATTGCCGAGATTAAGCACCTAAATAGAACAAAATGAGAGACTTGTTGTGCCTGTGCCCGTGAGTGGTGGTGTTCAACTTTGGACTCTGACTCTTTCAAAATGTAAACTGGTTCAGTTAATTAAAAACTATTTTAGCTATTTGGCATTTTGGAGGATCTGAAAAACAAGAGTTCAATAGAATTTTGTTTCTCTGAGATAGCAAACGGGAAAAGCTGCACAATAGTTCTGGGAGATGCATACGACTTCCATATATTCTCCAGGGTGTTAAATTTAACCTACAATTTATTTTTAAAATGGGTGTTTATATATTTATTTTTATGAAGAAATCTGTACAGTTAATTTTAACATACGTGTTAATCTTACTTAAATGCACAGCTGAACCAAATGCTGTGCTTTGTTTTAAAGATTTTT
Source organism: Pachycephala philippinensis (assembly GCA_013397055.1). Lineage (NCBI taxonomy): Eukaryota > Metazoa > Chordata > Aves > Passeriformes > Pachycephala > Pachycephala philippinensis. The sequence goes on along the minus strand of VWZT01005918.1, from coordinate 286,490 downwards.
GGACATGGCATTACATTAATGCTCTCAATAGCCAGAATATTAAACAATTTATATAAAATGCTATTTAATAGTTAAAGCTAGATAAACATTAGACTGTTTAACTAACTAACTAAAAAACCCTCTTTTCTTCATTTGTAGTACTAATGTCACAAGTACTGTACTCTCAAACTTGGAGTTTTCAAATTTGCTGTTTCAAGATTTGAGTCAGTCAGGAAAAATTGTTCAGACTTTTACAATCCACTTCCCTTCTTGTCACTGTTTGACAATATTTAATTCATTGCTTACCTTTCTAGAATAATTTTAACAATGTAAGGAGCTCTTAACTAGGTTCAAAAGACCTCATAAGTAATGAATATTACTGCAATAATTAGTCTAACAAGTGTGTGCTCTGGTTTGTTTTATTTTACTAAAATTGTTCAGTGTATTTGGGTAATGTTTGAAATGAAGATAGTTAAATACTCCCAACCGGGGAAGTGAAAATTGCCTTCCTGTGATGCAGTAACAGCTAAAATGTATTGATATTGGATGCTGGTTTGTGGTGTTATTTAAATGCCTTAAACCATTGGATCTTCAAGTGTTCTTAAAATCTTAACAGCTGTTCTTAAACTGACTAACATATATTTTGCTCTTTTTGTGTCCAGTAATCCTGTGGATTTGAGTAACCCAGCCATTATTAGCTCTACCCCCAAATTTCAGGAGCAGTTTCTGAATGTGAGTGGGATGACTCAAGAACTGAATCAGTACCCCTGCCTTAAACATCTGCCTCAAATATTCTTTCGTGCCATGCGTGGAATCAGCTGTTTAGTGGATGCATTCCTAGGTAATGTTTTTGTCTTACCCATGGATAGCTAGGAATATTAACTTAATGATTATTTTATTCTCTTTAAAACTGTGTTTGCCATAAATACAGCAATAACAATTTATCATTTGCAAGTATATCCTGGAACTGATGAGGAGGGGACCTCAGATCACTTTTTAAAAAATCTGTATATGCAACAGTAATATTTGAATGCGTGAAGTTGTAGATGGCCTTAGTTTCAAATGCAAAACAGATAAATCAGAAATATAAAATAAAACCGGGGATCTCTTTCCCAAACAAGGCTTCTTTTCTCTTTCCATCAGATCACCAGTGCAAGTGCTATGCTTTAGCATGTTGTGAGCACTCACTGCTGTGTTTCTAATCTTTGTGACGACTGCTGTGTACCTGTTTTATAAGGTGTTGAATTTGGACTGTCATCTTCAGATCTTTGAGAGAGTTTCACTTAGTTTATGATTAGTGGGTGACTACTACTACTGAGCAGAAAAGTCATGTTTCTTTGCGTCTGCTGGTAACTGAGTAGCTCTGGCTGGTCAGTTTTAAGTAACAGGATGGAGTACCTGAAATTTAAAGCATTATACTTAGTATGCTTCAGACTTACTGAAAGTTCTTCAGGGAACACGTGCTATTGTAAACTCGGAAGAGCTGCCTGTCTCCAGCTGCTTTTCTGCTTAAATGTGTGCAAACAAATGTCATCTGCCGTAAGTGTGAGCTGGTGTGAGACTGCAGGAGACTTGAGCAGATGCATAAACAGTATTAGAAAAAAACCTGCCAGTGGAATGAGACTGCAGACTCTAAGGACACAGAGGGCAGGGTTAGATGGGATATTGGGAAGAAATTCTTCCTTGTGAGGGTGGTGAGGCTCTGGCATAGGTTGTCCAGAGAAGCTGTGGCCTCTCCATCCCTGGAAGTGTCCAAGGCCAGGTTGGATGGGACTTGGAAGAACGTGGTCTAGTGGAAGTCCCTGCCCATGGCAGGGGGTGGAATGGAGGGTCTTTAAGGTCCCTTTGAACCCAAACGATTCTGTGGTTTTATGAATCAGACACTTCAGACTTCTGAAGGCCTTGTAGGAAGATGAAGCACCCAGGGTGATAATAGCCCACCTGGAGTGCAGAGACAGAGACTACAATGCATTGGGGCACAGAAGAGTTCTCAGTGAAATTAAATTCAGGCTGTAGGTATGGATTGAGAGAGTGTGCTCAGGCAGACTTGAGAGCTGCAGAAACCCCTTCAGCGAAGGCTGATGGGAGAGCTCATTGCCTTCTGTCACAAGTGCTGAAGCATTGGGTTTTGTCTTGCTCTCCCTCGTACCTACATGATGAGTTTGGCAAAATAGTGCATCCTCTTTTGCAGCCAAATGTACTGAAACAATAGGTTTCATAGTGCATGCTCTGCCTGGGGTGTACTACTGATGGTTTAGCAGGAGCAAATTGTTCTGTATTGTGTTTTGAATAGTACTTAAGTACTTTAATTAACATGGTCAAAAAAAATCTCTGTCAAATTCTCAGGCACATTGTAGTTCCCCACATCATTTTTCAAATGGGGCATGAGGGTGTTGGTATTTATTAAAATGGGCAGAAGTGGTGTTTGTCACTTCAAGTTTTGCAGACGTCGAGTTGCTTCTGATTCTGACTGGGAAGAGCACTGTACACCCCGAGTTTCCCTGAAGCTGGATAAAAACTGGTTTAATGTCCTGGTGCTGCCAGAAAAATTATAGCTTGCTCTGCTTTCTTTATCTTGTGTGCTGCCTTAGTATTGGATTGTTCAGCAGCTGATGCAGCTCAAACCGAGCAGAATGCTGTGTGGTGGATGGATTTCATCTTAATTTAGTGAGCTAAGGTGGCTTTAAGGGCCAGACATCTTAGAGATGTCTCAGAAAAAGGTATGGGAGTTATGATTGAGAAAGAAAGGCAAAGGTGAGAGGCATCTGAATTTTGGCAGAAGTGAGCTGTGAAATTGTCTTTGGCAAGTGAACCTTGCTCCTTTCCCTCTGCCTGCTTATAGACTGGTTCCTCCCGTCTGTCATTTCCCACAGCCTTAAGGTGTGGGGTCCTTTGGTGTTTTTTAATCAATTGGTTATCTGATGTAATTACTGTTTTCATTTGCTTATGCATTTGTTTCTGCTAATAGTAAAACAGGGAGAGGTATTTTTCTTTGTACTGCTGTTTTGGGGAACGGGGGAAGCATGGCTTTTGACCAAAGGCTCCTATGCTTACTAATGGCCTGCTCTGTGTGAGCCCGTGGAATTCTTGCTGAAAGCCTGCTTTATTCCTGGCGTTAACAGGCATTTCCCGACCCCGGTCAGACAGCGCACCACCCACACCAGTGAACAGGCTGAGCATGCCCCAGAACACTGCTACCAACACCACTCCACCCCACAACCGGAGGCATCGGGCAGTGACTGTGAACAAAGCAACGATGAAAACCAGCACTGTAAGATTTCATACTCTGTGTTTGAGTAGCTGACCCTTTGGATTGTTTCCTCAGTTAGAGGAAGTAATTTCCATGATTCTAGGAGCTGATCTGTTCTTCTGTTCAAACAGGTAACTACTGCACATGCTTCAAAAGTGCAGCACCAACCCTCCTCTACTTCTCCACTCTCTAGCCCAAACCAGACAAGCTCTGAGCCTCGGCCACTTCCAGCTCCTCGCAGGCCAAAGGTTAACAGCATCTTGAACCTCTTTGGATCATGGTTATTTGATGCAGCATTTGTTCACTGTAAACTTCATAATGGAATAAACAGAGACAGCAGCATGACTGGTAAATATTACAAAAAATATATGTACTCTTTTTTCCTTGTTTTATTGGCATTTCCTACCTGCAAGATTAACACATGCATAATCTAAGAAAAGTAAAATCTGAAGTGCTCTGTTGTAGCTAACCCCTTGAGCTGAGCCAGCATCTGCTATTAGCTGAGCAGGTGTTTGGGGATTTCAAAGTTTTAAAAAAACCCCACTTTTTACTATTAAATACTCCCTTGCTCTAACAAGCATGGCACTTCCAATTATAATACTGGGGAAAACGCTATAAAGTGAAGGAAATCATATGGTGGTAGTCCACTTCTTAATTTCAAATCTGCATGGGTGTCTATGATTAATAGCAACTATTTTTATCAACTCTTTAATATTTGAAAAATTGTCCTATATCACTCCACATAATGCACAAAGTGGTATTTCTCCTTGGTTTTGGAGAGTGGTGTATTTTGAATGTCTGTTAACTTTTCCAAGAGATCTATCAATCAATCTGTCAGTAACTCACTGGCCTAAGAAAAAAAGGGGAAGGACATTTGTTGTAGCAAGTTGGATGTATAGTGGGACTTGACAGCAGCAGTTAAACTGGTGGTCTTCCTTGTTTATTGTGTCAAATTCCTGTGTGAAAGCTTAGGATTTGGGATCTTCTAAAGGTATTTTTAGGTATGTAGCACATGGTTTTTGAGAGTGTTTGTTGTGGATTTCTGTGGTAGGAGTTTGGAATCTCTCTGCAGAAGGCCTGTGACTCCTGACTAGGGAAACAGCTGAGCTTAGGAAGGAGTAAGGCATCCTTTGAGGGTGTGTTCAGTTGCATATGCATTTAATGTATTACTACATTTAGTGCTTTTCAGATTGATTAGATCATTTTAATTTTGACATAACCTGTTTCTTGAGCAATTTTAATGAAGTGCTTAACCTGTAAAGGAAGGATGTCAGCTGAGATGATGCTTATGCAATAGTGTCAGCTGTAAACAGAGGTGTTGTGATGCTGGCAGAAGTACACAGTCATCCAAAATCAAAAGGTTTAACTTCCTCGAAGGGGTTCCAGGGCCTTCTATTCGCATATGCAATGTCTTAAATCACCTAACAACAATCAGAAAATTTTTGTGTTACTAGCCTTGCAAAGAGATTTACTGGCTTTCTGAAAACTAGAGACAGCTGTTTGGAATTGAGTTAATTCTGTTCCTCCTCTGTGCTCTTCCAAGCTGTCCATAGTGAGACCAGTCTTTGCGCATCATATGATCTGCTGTATATTAGCAGCAGTGGTTCTGAAACAATGGTGTTGGTGGGCTCCCAGGAACCTGGCTGGGTCATGTCCTGCTTTTTTAGTGATTTGAAAGACAGAATTAACTTACAGAAATTTAGTCAAGTGTCTGCTGCCCTTGCAGGGTGTTGTTGTTACTGCTACGTAAGGTCACTGGTCACTGTAGTGCCAAGGTGGGCTGGCTGAAGGAGAGAGAACTGAGGATGGACCCCTACTGCTGAAATGCTGTAGAGAGGCCCCAAATTCTGATTGTGTGATTTATCCTTTTTTGATCAGCCTCTGTTTAAGGTGGGAGAAGGAGCAAGACGTGTAAAGGGCCAGGCCCCTGGAGTTTCAGCTGACTTGAAGCATCGGTGTCTTTTGAATGAGCTTTAAGTCCAAATTGAAAAGTTTTTATTCTGGGAATCTGACCTGTGATGCCTGATGCCTCCAAATCTTTTACTCCTCAAACAGCATAAGGCAGGAGGTGCTATGCTGGCTGATGAGGTGGGCCAGGAGGGTTCTGTATTAGGGCCCCCCATCACAGAAGTGGGGCCCATCAGTAACAATCAGATCTGCACCGTGTGCCCATCCACCTGTTCCTGCTGCCCATTGTAGATGTGGCTCGAAGGAGGAGGGCCAGCAGAGAAGGGATGGTTAGCAGCCACAGTCCCTACCCTTAGGAAAGACGTCCGAAATAAATCTGATGCTTTACAGCTGCAGTTTGGCTATTCCTGTATGTCATGGTCCATCTGCTACCCTTTGTAGCCATGACACTTCAGCCACTAACTGGGATATTCTTACCATGTCTGACACTGCTGTTGATAATCTTAGTGTTAGCTTCAAGAAGCACTATTGTTTTTATGGGTGCTTTAAATGGTTTGATTGGGAAGTGTCTGCACTTAAAATCAGCTTTGCCATGTAGTATTGTCTTCCACTGTCCCACACACACTATTTTGCTTTAGGTCTGGAACTGCAACTGTGTAAGATCTCGGCAGCTTAAACTCTTCTAATGTTTGCTTTGTTTCAATGCCATGCAATTAAGAATTCCTTTTCTTTTGACTGTCTGATATGGCTTCTTCGTTTTGCTGCTGGCTGGAGGACTGAGGACCACTTTACAAAAGTATTACAGCTTGCTCCTTGGTCCTGTAGAGACCCCTGTGTCCTGGGACACCGCTGGAGTGCTGCATTTTCTAGTGTGTGTTTCTCTCTCTTCTGTCATGTGGCACAGTCTCAGTGAGAATCCCTATGATGCGATTACTCAGTGCAGTGCCTACCAGGTGACCTGTGGATGAGCCATGGTCTCAAGCTCTAGTTCAGAATTTAGCTTGGTTCTTTTAAACAAATCCTGCTGACGCACATGGCCAAGCACATTGTCCTTCTCCCATCTTACAGCGTACCTTTTTAATGAGCTCTAGGAAATAAAGAGCACTTGATCAAGGCTGATGTGAATGAGTACCCCTCTACCCTTCCTTTTTTCCTTGTCGTGGGATCTCATGTTTTACCTCTGGAACTCTTTAACCTCCAGAAAGGAAGTAGTGAAAAATGATGGGTGGAAAAAATGTCCAGCTTTTTGTAGGTCTTGAGATGAAAAACTGTCTAAATGGGTAGAAGGGTAACTGAATTTGCTCTACTTGACCCTGCTTTGCTGGGGAGCGCTGACTATCTCCAGAGGCCCCTTCAGCCTCAGCTCTCCTGGTTCTGTCCGTTTAACTGCTGCCTCACGGGTTTTCAATTTTCTGTCATCTCTTGGGTGAACTTCTTGTACCAACCCTTGACTGGAAAACCACAGGTGTTCCACATTTGTGGTTGTTCTGTTTTTGTCTGTCTTTGGGAAGAGAGAATTGTTCTCTCTCAAGATTAGCTGGAATTCATCTGTATACAATTGGCTGCTGGTGGTGGTTATCACCTGGAAAGCAGTTGTCCTGTTTGCTTTTTGAGCCCTGTCCTTCAAGGTAGTCCTGTGTCATTGTTTGGATTCTGAAGCAGAGCAATGATCGTGCCATCATTGGCATGATGCTTTTGGGCCTTGAGTGTCCTTATCAGGTTTTAGTTTCTGCAGCTAGACTTTGATGGTGAAGCTTTGTGGTGGGCAGCTGATAAACATCATTGTGTTGTGGTGAGAGAGTAAAAATGGCCTGTTGGAAGATGCATAGGTGGTTTGAAAGCAACTGGATCCTGCTGGTGCAGTTATTAGAATTAGATGGGTGTGTGACATTTATGTAGCTGAGAGTGTGGGTAAATAGATCCATATGATAGATAACACCTTCATAAGAAATCGGCTACAGAGCCTGTATGAGGTTAACCCAAGAATCACAGCTTGGGGGTGTGTGTATCTGTGCCAGGACAGATTCGGTGGCAGGATGTGTTTCTGACAAGCTTAGCTGTACGGTGCATGCTGCTGCTGCCTACTGTCCTCAGCCTTTGAGAATGGGGAGAGGCTCACCAGTACCTTGTGCCAGCATTTCAGCAACTGAATCTTCCAGTCTGATGGATGCATTCTCAATCCTTGTACATAAAGGATGCCAGCTCTGCAGTTTATAGCAGCTGAAGGAGTCACCTCAGGGTCTTGCTGGTATCGCCCAGGGGCTGTTGGCAGTGGGGAAGCCTTGGGGTGTATCATTACCCTCACTTCTTCTGGCCCTACTGTCATTAGTGTCCCATAGAATGTTTCTGGGGCTCTAGGAGCAAATTCTAAGCAGCCTTGACTGGGAACATTGTGAGTGCTGCTGAGGGGCTTGGTTACAGGTCTGACCCTGCCTGTTCAAAGAGCTAGCTCTCCCCAGGTGGTGGGTAGTACCTGGCTGCTGGAGTTCCTATACTCTCTTCTTTCTCTGGACGTTGTTTGAGATGTTAATATTTCTGGGAGTGTTCTACCTTTTGTTTCTGCTTTGGAAGATTGTTAATGGAGCTGGTAGTCAGGGGAGGCAGGCTCAGGTATTCTGGTTGTTAGCAACTTGGCTTAGGGAAATGGGAGCTGTAATGCCATTGGGAACTCCTGGTTTGGAAGCAGGAGAACTGCTGTGAGGAGATTGCAGGTAAGTAACTTTCCCCCTGCAAGGTGTACCCCAATTCAGAGGAGCCTTAGGACAGCCTGGTGTATGCTCCATGTGCACTGCGACATGGGGACAGATCTGTGAGCTGAGAAGGGTTAATACATTCTGTTAAAGAAGTGATACATGTTGATATGAACAGCTCTAAATCTTAGTCGTATTTTGTAACTTTTTGTTCATTGTTTTGCATGGTACTTTCAAAACCATAATTTTGGACCTGTATGCCAATTTCCTATGTGTTTAACGAGCTTGCTGTATCATAAAGCTTTTAATCTATTTTTTAAAAAGCTAAAAGCTTCTTAACTTATATTACGATTTCACCATCTTAAAAGTATTTTATAACTACTGCTGTCCTTTGATTTGTTTCCATTTTATTTCTATTATCTTGCAGCATCTTTTATCCAAATTCTTCTTTCTTATAAATCTTGTAAGTAGGAACCAGTAGCTTTTCCTTAATTGCGGTCATGCTTTTCTTTTTTCATAATCCCATATTTTATTTGTAAACTCATTCTCATTGTCTCTTGTAGCTTTTGCACTTTTACTTGAAAAAGACAAGTAATTTTTTTTTGTGTGTGTTTTTGAATGGGGAGGATTGTTGGCAAAAGCAAATTAATCTGCCTGAATCAGTCCCATCTTTTCTGTACTTTAGTCTGTGATCATGTCATAAATTTCAGGACTTTGCACTAACCATGTTTTTTTTACTTAAAGCTTATTTTACAGACCTAGTGTTTGATTTGTATGCATTGTGCATGTAGTGTTTTTTTCCTACTACAGTATATTGCTGGATAGCTTATTTAGGACAAAAAAGGGCTCATGGGAAGATGCATAAAGATTTATACTTATTTGCTACTTAACGTCAATAAAAATTTGTAAGGTAAATGTAGGTTAAATGATAAATTTGAGGGCAAAAAATTAGGAGTAGGCACTTGTCAGTAAGACATTTCCTTTAAAACAAAACAAAAAAGCACTCTATCTGTAAATTGTCAGGTATTCCAACTGCTGAAGTGTTAACATGCCTTTGTTTGCAAGGCTGACTGTGAACCTGTTGTTCCCCAGTGTCCCAGAGCTGAGACAGAAGAAGTTCTCTTTTGCTGGTAGAAATGCATAGGTGTGGTTCTGTCAGGAGCACACATTGTCTGCACAAACAAGAACACATTCTTGATGATGTTAATAATCCTAGAGTGAAGCTGTCCAAGGAAGAGGAAAAAAAAAAAAAACTGAGAAAAAATCACATTGAGTGCAGTATATATTTTGTTTTGGTAGCTATCTTGGAAGAAAGGATGGAGCCAACAGGCCTCGTATCCACACAATGCTGACGTGTGAGAGGGAGACCAGAAATCTCTCTAGAAAGACATGGATTGGAGTGGTGTGGCCTGGCAGAACTGGCCTGTGGGGAGAGAGCACAGAGCTGGGCAGAACCAGGTTAGGTCACAGTGGGCTCCGAGAGGGTCGTGGAGCTGTTGTAAGAGGGAGCAGGAGACAGCCAGCCCACGGTAGCTGCAGTCTGGAGGCTCTCTTATTAATTGACAGTTTCAGTGATTGTGTGAGGAGAGAGGGACCAAATTAGGAGAATGGGATTCCACAACCTTCCCTTTCTCATATGGGGCCTTAAAATTCTTTGATTGTTTTTTTATTAAGTATGTTTGTACAACAAAACTGGATCAAAGCCACTTTGGTGTTCAGGGCAGCATGAGATGAGTTAACCAGCTGGAAGTTAAGCACTTCCTTGGAGGTATAATAGTAATCGTACCATCAAAATTTTTTTGGTTTTTTAGGGGAGCAAGGGAAGGTAGCATTTCATTTTTGTGGGGACAAGAACTATGTGAGGCAGATCCTTGCCCTTCAGAGGATAGGAAGCTAGTATTGGATATAAGTGCACTCTTCCCAGCAAAAGGTTGGGATAGTCTCTAGGACGTGAAGGTCAGTTGTTGTCATCCTTATGAAGAAAATAAGTTAGGTACACCCACAAATACTTCCTAAACAGAGGCACTGGCTCAAATACAGTGAACTAATAGCTTCATGTTAACTACTAAATTGGACTTGATCTTTGTGTCCAGGATCCCATGAGCCTGTTCTATACATTAACACGCACAGTGAAACGCTGTTTTTTCTCTTCCCAGCTATAGCGACCCAGGCTAGTGTGGAGTTCCGCCGGAAAGGATCCCAAATGTCCACAGACACTATGGCTTCCAACCCCATGTTCGATGCAAGTGAATTCCCAGACAACTATGAAGCAGGAAGGGCAGAGGCCTGTGGGACACTGTGTAGGATATTTTGTAGCAAGAAGACTGGGGAGGAAATATTACCAGCTTACCTATCCCGGTACTAACCTATCTTCCGGTTGCTTTCTTGGTGTAACTTTATGATGCAGACTAATTCCCAGTGAATAGTATTCAGTTGCTGTCTGAATCCTGTGTTGCCAGTTTAAAAACACCTAGCTGGCCTTCAGAGGCTGGAGGTGGGATTCCTGGCTAAGCCCAGCACTGTTTTCCTCTCACATTTTCATGATGCTGCTTTTCACTGGGTTTTCTTCAAGTTCCAGTTGAAAGGGAGTACCTTAAAGTGCCTCCAGCTGGGAGGAACATTTTCTTTGGCACTTCCTTGCCTCCTGTATTTTTATTTTTGTTCAGTTTGTCACTGAATATTGTTCAGATGGAAAAAATAAGTGTGCAGGCATAAGACTTTGTACACTTCATTAGACCACAAAGGTTCTTGTCAAATACCACATCATTGGGTTTGGCTTTTTGTAGTTGCTTTTTTTTTCACACTCTTGAGTATTGAAATGCGGTAATATCCCATTATTTGAAACAGTTGTGTTTGAACTACCTCCATGTTCAGTTTTATTTCTGACAAAATGAAGCAGTTTTGCCTGTCATAGTATAGCTTTTTCATAAATTTTTGTTACCTAAGATAGCAAATGCTGGAGGCAGAGAATCAATTTTAAATCATGATTCTCTCAAACTGTTCAGGTACATTTGTCCCAAATGGCATCAAAACTTCCCAGAAGACCGAACAACTTTATTTCTTGAATGTTGTAGTATTTTTGTATAGATAGTTCATATTTCTCTTGGCCAGTCAGTGGGATTCCTCTGTGTCTGCAAGACTTTTGAATCAACTAAGAGGGCGTACATCTTCTCTAATAAGAAGCCGCAAAATAAGCTAACTGCTCAAGGGTGATTGGCAGCTGGGTTTCTGTCCTTGCTTTTTCATTTGAAGTGGTTATGATGGTTATGTTTGGTCTCGTTTTCCAAATTGCTGATCAGTGTGTCTTGTCCTGACATCCTGTCCATTGTCCTGTCCACTGCCTCCCCCAAGATTTCACAGTATTTTTTCTTGTGTTGAGGAGTTAAAATCAATTTCTTGCTCCCCGCCTTAGATGGGAAGGGAGTAGTGGATAGCAGGTGATCCAAGCACTGTTAGTATCCAGCTGGTTGCTCAGCTCCCAGTCTGGGTGTTGCAACAAGTCAAAGATTTCAGTAAAACTGTGCTGCACTGGCTTTTCGTATGAAATACCTGTCATTTGTGAGGGTTTATTAAGCTGGTCAGGTGTGCTTGCCTGTGCTCAAGTAATGTAGGGGAAGACTCGTATCAACATTTCCTAGCTCTGATTTTGAGACTTACTCTATTTTATATAGACAAGATCAAATAGTGGCTGCACATTCTTTTTCAAATGGGACTCTGATGCTTTTTATGTGCAAATAATTTAATCTTATCTTTCTTTGTCAGATTTTACATGCTTTTAATTCAGGGTTTGCAGATAGCAGATTTCGTTTGCCACCCGGTTCTTGCCAGTGTTATTCTAAACTCCCCTCCTCTGTTCTGCTGTGACCTGAAAGGCATTGATGTTGTGGTTCCCTACTTCATTTCGGCTCTGGAAACTATTTTACCTGACAGGTAAATTGCTGTGTCCATAGAAACACCATCAGAGATTTGGGAGGTGTTTGTCTTCTGTCATTCCTGAGTGATTTCACTAAAGGAGTTCTGCCATGTGGGGCCCACAGTGTGTGTGTATTTGATGGTGGTAATAGCAACACTGTGTAAGCTCAAATTTTTAGTTTTATTTAATGCAATTTTCTTCAAAGCAATAATAGTGATTATTTTAAATCAAATATGTGAGTTGTTAGCTACATATTCATTGATGCAAAGCAGTCCCTTTAAGAATAGGAAAATTTATTGAAATAAATCAAAAATATATTGAAAGCCTATTGATTTTAAAGTGAACTTTCACAAGATATTCATTAGTGGCTGTTGTTGCAGTGTATTCAGTAAGTAATCCTATACATCATTAAATGGAAAAATTGATTATTTAGACTGATTAAATTGGAGTAGGTTTTTATCAGAGCTTTATAGATTTCTGGATGTTTTGCTAAGTTAGGCACTTAATAGTGCTCTCTGCATGCCTTCTTTAATGTATGTGTTATGTCTTGGTACCGAGTTTTATTTTGATGTTAGGCATTTAGACATAAAGCATTATTTATCTCCTGGGCTTAAATCTCATCCACTGCTTCTTCTAATGTAGCTCTTAGAAAGAAACAGCTACATTGCATACTGCAAATTACTTAAGACCATTGGGTGGGTGTATATTTAATTTTAGCTTAGTTACATTCAGCTCCAGATTCTTGTGAAAAGTTGATTAACTGTCTGATGCTTTGATTTGCAGAGAACTCTCAAAGTTTAAAATCTATGTAAACCCCACAGAGCTAAGAAGAGCTTCCATTAACATCTTGCTATCTCTGTTGCCTCTCCCTCATCATTTTGGAACAATAAAGTCTGAGGTAGTACATTTATCACTACGTTTTGCATTTCCAATTTTCTTTTCCCTAGGAGTGCGGTTTGGATGGGTTGTGGGTTGTATTGGGTGTTTTCTTTAGCACTGGAACTCTTCCAGTGAACCTGGAACAGTAAGACCATATTACAAGGTGTCAGTAGCAATGTGTGCTGTGAATGTTGACTTTTGAAACCCTGCTGACATGATCTTTAATTGATACTGAAATAAGTGTGTTTTTTGCTTCAGGTTGTCCTGGAAGGGAAATTCAGCAATGATGACAGCTCAACATATGATAAGCCAGTAACATTCCTGTCATTGAAGCTGAGGCTTGTGAATATCCTTATAGGAGCTTTGCAAACAGAAACCGATCCCAACAACACTCAAATGATACTAGGTTATTTCAGCTTTTTTTTATTTATTAACTGTATTATAGAAATCTCTGTCTTAATCTGTCCTGGGATAATATGGGCAATTAGTGATGTGTTGCTTTGCAAGAAGAAGGTTTAAATTCTTGGCAGGTTGTCATATGTAATCTCCCTCATGTTATGAAAACATCTTAAAAAGCCTCACATTTTTGTTAATCTCTCTCCTTTTATGTGGAGTAGCACTTGAAAAGTAGATGCAAAAGTAAAGCACGTTCTAGCACAGAAAGTCAGTCATAACTAGAAATGGAAGTAGGCAAAAATGTCATAATTTTGGGAAGGAATCCTGACTAATGGATTTCAGAGAAAACCTTAGGTTTAGGCATGGTTAAGCCTAAGAAACATATTGAAGTACTGATGACTGGTGGTCCAGCATTGGCAAAATACAGATGACATTTGTTTAGCAGTGTGTAAATCCTCAAACAAAACCCAAAAGTTTTGGAACAGTGTGGAGCTGCACTGTGCACAGTTTGGCAAACTGTTCTTTGAGGTAATGAGTGGATTAACGTTATGCTGAATACTCAGAAAGGAAGTAGAAGATGAAAACTTGGATAGTGCATAATCTGACAAGTCAAATGTGTTTTCAGATAAGTAAAAATGTAAGTGCCTATTATTCTCCTTTGTCCCCCCTTATTCTTCTCTTTAGAAGTGCTTTTTTCAACATGATGGTGTTCTTGCTCTTACTGTTTTCCTTTTGTATGTTTAAAAAGGCAACAGTCTTGTGGTGTGTGAGAGGTGTTTGCCTTGTTCTGGGAGGCAGAGAGTTTCCCTGGTTAACAGGGGAGGGCAAGAAAATGATACATAGTTAAGGGAAGGGAAGCAAATCCAAGTCTGCAAAGACTTCTGGAAGGCTACCTTGCAATAGTGTAAGCAGTTCCTTTTCTCACAGAAGACTAGAGGGGAATAATTTGAAAGAATAATTTGCACCCAGTGCTGGTGAAGGGGTAAGGATGTCTGTGGTTTCCAAGTGAGACCCTCAGAGCATTGGTGCATGGAGGGTTGTCCCACCTCCCACACTATGTCTGGTACCACAGGGTGATGCTCTGTTAAAATCCCACCCATGTGGTCCCATGCCCCTCCACACTGAGTTGGTCTGCAGCCAGCTGGGTAGGTGCTCTGCCTTGAATGGCTTTTCTACTGGGAATTACTACTATTCCCATGCTAGTCCCTGCCAGTTCACCTGCCCTGTATTTCTCCTCTTAAGCTCCTGTTTCCATATGTGAAGTTATTTCCTGCTGGCTGTAGCTGCAGGGGATTCATGAATCTCCAGTTTAGCCAGAAATTCTGACATGTGCCACCAGCTTCTCAAGAAAACCAGGGTTTGTTTCCATCTGCCAATAAACGTTTGGCAGCGAGTGGTGCATTTCACAGAATCACGGAGTGGTTTGGGTTGGAAGAGACCTTAAAGCTCGTGTCATTCCACCTTGCTATTCCACTCCCATTCCCTGGGTGGGGACACCTTCCACTATCCCAGGCTGCTCCAAGCCCTGTCCAGCCTGGCCTTGGACCCTTCCAGGGATCCAAGGGCAGCCACGGCTTCTCTGGGCAACCTGTTCCAGGGCCTCCCCACCCTCACAGGGAAGAATTTCTTCTCACCATCCCACCTTACCTTGCCCTCTCTGTGTGAAAACATTCCCCCTTGTGCTGTTGTTTCCCTTCATAGAGTAAGTTGTGTTTTCCTAAATGTTCATTGATGGATGAGGCAGCAGAAGGAGGCAGAAAATTAAAACCGATGCCACCAAATGTGTCAGTGTCAGCCAGTTTCAGGTCCATGTCCTTATTGCTTTCTCCCTCATCATCTGGGAGTGATGCTGCCAAGCAGGTACAGGCTGTTCACCCTAGTTTAGCTAAGACATATCAGCAGTTTTGATTTAAGTGAGTCTTTCCCGAGGTTGAAGAGAGAACTCTGTCCTGGCTAGTTTGGATGCAATGGGGTTGGAGACCCCTGCAGTTAAGAGCTTCAGCTTTTTGAATACAGTATTTTGGGCACTGATGGAGACTAGAGCATGGAAAGTGAGAAGCTGAGGAGAACTTCCAGGCAGAGGGAATTTCAGTGTATCCCACCTCAGATTATGAACTGGCTTTCTGATAGATATCCTTAAATGTAATGTGAGTTTTTAAATGAGCACAATCTGATGTGAGACAAGGAAACACTCCAGCCCTTCTGTGAAGCCAAAATCCTTCCAAACTGAGGAATTTGACAGACCTATCTGTCAACAGAACAGTTGGGGCTGGAGGACACCTCTGCAGATCATCCAGTCCAACTCCCTGTCAAGGCAGAGTCACCAGGAGCAGGTGATACAGAAACCTGTCCAGGTGGGTTTTGAATGCCCTCAGAGAAGGAGAATCCATGACCTCCCTGGGCAGCCTGTTCCAGTGCTCTGCCACCCTACGTGGAAGGAAATTTTTCCTCATGTTGAGGTGGAACTTCTTGTATTTTAGTTTGTGCATTACTCCTTGTCCTGTTGCTAGATACCACTAAACAGAGTCTGGCACCATTCTCTGGACATCCACCCTTGAGATATTAATATGTAGTGAGATCTCCTCTCAATCTTTTCTGGACTGTGTTCAAAGCATTTTTAACATGGCTGAAAGCACTCTGTCTCAACTTTCATCTGCTTCAAATGGCTAAGCCTGAACCAAGTCCTGTGTTTTAATAATAGATTTTATAAAACAGGATTGCAAACCGCTATGTTAGACCTTCTGTGCTGCTTGGTAATTTTGAGTGGTGAATTCTACTGTAGTCCATAGTTACCTTCTTCTATCTGATTCTGCAGGTGCAATGTTAAATATTGTTCAGGATTCAGCGCTGCTGGAAGCCATTGGCTGTCAGATGGAAACGGTGAGTATTTTTTGTTTATGAAGTTACTACTTCAGAAAGAATGCATTCCTCACTTTGCCTGCTACTGAGAGGGGCTCAGGTAGCACCTTGAGGTTTGGTCTTCTGTATGTAAGAGCATGGGGAACAGAAATTTTCTTGTCTCTCAACTGCCTTTCACTTTGCAGAATGGTGGTGAAAACAACCTCTTCAAAAGCCACAGTCGCACTAACAGTGGCATTAGCACTGCAAGTGGTGGCAGCACAGAGCCCACGACACCTGACAGCGAGCGGCCAGCACAGGCCCTCCTGAGGGATTATGGTAAGGATAGCTCTTTGGAAAACTCTGTCATGCTATGCCAGGTTGATGTTTTCTGGGTTTTTCTGTTCTAGTTCTGGCTAAAGCATTAATGTGCCCAGGTGTTTGAAGCCAGGGGTGTAGCCCAGCTGTGTGCTGCAAATCTGCACTCACATGTGCCCTTCCAGTGGTTGTCTTAACCCTTCTGAAGGACTTAACATTTTCAAAATCAGAATGTTAAAGCTTATGAAAAAGGTGTTTGCAAACTTTACTTTAACGTACATTTTCAAGACATTTAGTTTCTGCCAACAAGAATGGGATATATGTACACCAAGTGTAAATTAATCGCTTCATTCATTTTGATAGCATTCCAAATGCTCGCCTGACCTCCGCAGCACCTTTTCTTAAGCCACATTTAAAGAACATTTCAGGGACTCTGGCTTTTACAGAGCAAGTAAGAAGAATGCTTGTGATGTGTCATTTGTTATAACAATATAATTTAGAAATTAACTTTAGTTTGCTGTGTCTTGTACTGTCCGTTTTTTACTCTCTGTAGTAAAATCCGTGTTCTAAATCTGTGTGCGGTAAGCTCGCTGACTGTCAAGATCCTGCAATTTCATTTGCTCCTTTGGTCTTCAGTTTAAATGATGTTGGTCAATTAAATGTGATAACAAATCACCTTTATTATATTGCAGCCTAGTCTGACAATTCTGTCATCACCAACCAAAAATGTTTGGTGGTGTTTTTTTTATCTAGTTCTGTAAATAGCAAGAGGAGGGAGATTATCAGGAAAGGCTTCAGTGTATTCTAGGGATTCATATAAACATGTTGGTGCTTTCCCTACAGGATTTGCTTGTTTGAAATTATCAAAGTACTTGTTTTCTGCGCACCATTTGAATTGTGTTTAATTCATGTGGGTTTTCATTGACAAGTGCTTGTAAAAATACTCATTTGTAAAATTTAATAAGTCTTCTAAATAGTTGAATTACTGAGTCTTCGTACCATGACATAATTTGAAATATATTTTTGTAGTATATTAATTTTATTGGATTTTTTAAATTTCCTGTGCACAGAAGGTAAGGTTGTAAGGAGCTTATGAAAAGAATTTGTGTTTCTACTGGATGCTTCAAACAAGAGAAAATTGAAAACAAGATGGTCTATTGTTACTGTTTAGCCATAATAGACTCTTGAATCTGCTCCTGGTGTGACATTGGACATAGTTCTTGAGTGTTAAATAAGATAATTTAAATTTTGGGAAGGATATGCCTTATCTGTTATAGTTCTCATGTCTCTTTATAACTAGTCATTGAGCAGTTTTTTATTTCTGACATTAATTTGCATACTTCAGTTTTAACAAATATATATAGTATTTATGTTTTCTAGTATTTTGAAGTAAGAACAACTGATACTTAAAACATTTGCTATTTTTAATTTTGAGTTAAAGGTTCAAGGAAATGAAAGGTTAAAAATAATTGTTTCTTTCTCTAGCACTGGTTCTTTCATTATCTACATCTGTTGAACTAGTGCAGTTTTTGATAAACATTAGGTGTGGAAAGAATGGTTTACTTCTGACACAGGTATCTGAAATTACATGTGCTCCTTAGTTCCTCAGTACAACTACTAATGTTTAATGTACATTACCAATGCCTGTATTTTTCGGAGACTGAAAGACATGACATGACAGACAATTTAAGTACAATAACGAAACCCGAAGCTGGCTGTTGTGCTGCTGAAATGCAGCAGAGCTCTGGGGTTATTCAAAATGTCTTTTAAAAAAATTAAATTGAGCTAGCTAGTCAGAATGGTTTTGTATAATGCTTGGAGAGTATGTGAGGGAGTTAGCCTGTGCAAAAGTCATCAACCCAGTTTTGAGATGGTTAGGGTTTATTTTATGTCTGTATTGTAGCTGCTTTGCCTTATGCCTGTGCTTTGCTTATTGTTACTAATGCTTAGTTATTTTCCCTCCCTGTGGTGTGTGGTTTTGGGGTTATATCCTAGCTCTTCATACAGATACAGCTGCTGGGTTGCTGATCCGCAGCATCCATCTGGTAACCCAAAGGCTCAACTCCCAGTGGAGGCAGGACATGAGTATCTCTCTGGCTGCCCTGGAGCTGCTCTCTGGACTGGCAAAGGTGAGACATGCAGCTTGGTATGCTCTGGCCCCTTCTCACAGGGTGGTTGTAGTCCTGCCTGGGTGAAAGTCATGGTACAAAACATATTTCTGTGGCTTTTTCAGCAACTATTCTGTTTGGAAATGAAAAAGAAACAGCACTGCTGTTGTAGGTAATTTTCTCCCAGTGTAAACACACTGTGGCTCAAAGGACACGTGGCCTGGGAATTTCTTTTGGCTGAAACTTCTGTTGTACCACTTTTTCCATTCCTTCTCATCTTGGAAATAGTTTTTAGAGCTTGACAAAACATCGTGTGTTGCTAATATGAAGTGTTGCCTTCTTCAGAGCTTTATCTGCACGCAGTTCCTTCATTCAACACGAATAACAACTAAAGCTACTAGGTGGGGGAGACAAGTTGTTGAGATTCAAAGTGCCTCTTTCTGCCTGAGAGCTCTTGTGCCCAGGCTGGACTTCATGGCCTTTGTGAAGCAGAAGTCCAGTGTACTTAAAACGGCCATGATAACCTGGTGTGACAATCCAGCATTTCCCATCATAATCCCTCAGGAGCTCAACAGATGTCTTTTAATGTATGTCTCAGGCAGTTTTTGGAGCATAAAGTCAGCACTAAGCCATATTGGACTGGGTGTTTATTCACTATTGCAGTAGCGTGAACTGAAGAATGTATTTGAAAGTGTTCTGAAATGAATTAATGTGTATTTTTGGATCTTATAGAGCACCATACAGAACCAGGGGTTCCTGCAGCTTGTGTGGTTAAGCCAAGGTTTTCTTGGTTTGGTTTGGGTTTTTTTCTTGCGGGGTTATGGGAATGTGGAAATATATTACCTTTTCAAGTGTATCCCCAGGTTAATATTAAATATTGTAGTCTTTGTGTAATTCTCATGCAACTGAAATAATTCTTGCCCTGGAATATCCTTCCCCTTTAAAACAAAGTGGTGAAAAAAGAGATCACTTCTTCCTGCAGAACTACAGTGGGGACCTGTTCTGCTTGTGTCTTTGGAGGTGACAAGTCCCAAAGCCTTTCTCAGGTAGGGTCTGCCCTGTCTTGTGTCTGTTCAGCACCAGGTCATTAGTGGGACTTGGAAAAGTCAAAAGTCTTGTTTCCTGCAGGAGTGCTGGTTCACAAACCTGCCTTTCATAAGTTCACCTTGAGGGGACTCTGCTGTAGCTCTTGGGCTTCTGAAGGGTGTTCTACCTAAATCCTGGGGCTCTGAATTGTCACTCCCATTTATGGAGTACAGCTGCCAGGCTTCAGTGCTGGCACCAGCAAGCCCATCTACCTTCCTGCTTGGATGAAGGTGCACCTGAATAAGCAAAGCTTTACAGAGCATGGCCAGATGCTACAGAGTAGAAAAATCCATCTGTTCCTGTGCTGAGTCACAGGCTGTGAATAAGAGAGAAGAGAAAGTCAGTTCTTTAGCCTTACAGTGCAGATCCTTGTGGTTCATTGTGCTGTTTCCTGACCTTCTGGTCTGGAGCCTTGCTCTCTGCAGCCCTGAGGTGGGAGAGAAGCAGAGAGGGGTGTTGGCAATGAGTTTTGGGGAAGAGGTTATGGGTTTTTTGTCAGTCTGCTTGTCCGAGGATGGCTTTTTTGTTCCTTTTTCCAGTGGTGAAAGTTACTGTGCTGAGAATATGTCTAGGGGAAAGCTACTTGAGCAGAATGAAGCCCTGTGGAAGGGAAACTTGGCAGTGAGTGGGTTCTTGGAGATACAGAGTGGTTTGCTAGAGCTGAAGAAGAGGCATTTGTGGAAAATAAGTTTCAATACTGCAAATTCAGCTTACGTTTGGTTTCTTATCAAGCCACACTGGTATAATTCCTGCTCTTGGAAACCAAGCTATGCAATGTGGTCACACCTCAGTGCAGCATTTCTTTACTTCTAGTTTTGGTATCCATCACTGTTAAATAATTTTATCTGCAATTTTAACCTGTAATCAAAAAAGAGGTCAGCTGTTTATTCCTGTTTCTTAAAACTGCATTTAGAAACGTTTTGAAAAAACTGTTTTTTCTCTGGAAGATTTTTGTGGAGGAATTCTCACCTTGTCACCCTTGTGTGACGCAGGTGAGGGTGGTGGTGGATCCCTCGGATCGGAAGCGCGCCATCAGCTCCGTGTGCAGCTACATCGTGTACCAGTGCAGCCGCCCGGCCCCGCTGCACTCCCGGGACCTGCACTCCATGATTGTGGCAGCTTTCCAGTGCCTCTGTGTCTGGCTCACGGAGCACCCCGACATGCTCGATGAGAAGGTCAGAATCTCCAGTGGATAGATTTTGAACGCTGCATCTGAAAAGCCTTTTGTGCCCAACCTGTCTGTTCTCAATACTTTAAAATAGTGTGGTTTGCTTAGCTTTCTTAGGAATTCCAAAGTAGTTTCTGTGCAAAATACTTCTGAATTTTAATTCCTGATCTTTATTCACCAGTACAATTTTTGGCTTTGAAATTACCTTTATAGTTACAGGAATGTCTCAGTCTTTCTTCTTGCTTTGTGAAACTGGAAAAAAAGAGAAGAAAAGAAACCTGGAAAAAACCTAAAGAGAAATATAGAAATGAATGGGGTAGCCCAGAGCTACCTGCTGCAGGTAGCCATGACTCTCCTCATTTCTCAGCTCTTACCTGACTAAAGCACTTTCTAGGCTTAACAGAATTCCTTTGATGCTAATATTTTGATAATCAGAGTTTGTTTCACCAAGAAACCAATTTTGTAGCAACTGAGCAAAGCATAGCTCAGTAGAGGGTGGAATTTGCTTGGGAAGCTTGAGAAGAGCAGGAAATGAGAGGCATGTTTTCAATTGCCTTCTGCCTGCTGCTTAAGAAAAAATGAAAAAATTTGAATGCACATTTTCATTGTTGGTCTCCTTTCAGAGCCAACTTAGTGATCTTTTTGTGGTTTTATAGATAATAGATATGTATGTATTATGTAATATTTTGTTGTCTTTTTAGATAGAACATTACATATCTTTGTATTTTGTTTATTCTGTAACATATAAAAATATGTATTTTTTTTAAAAATGAAGATTGAAAACCCAAGAACAAGCAGAACTTTTATTTAAAGATGCTTTCTGCATGTGCTTTGGAGTACTGGCATGGCAGTAGGTGACTACGATAGGATAGGTTCGCTGGATGTGATGCAGGTTTTGTTGCATAATGCTTTATTCCATTTCATTATGGTCTTTTTTTTTTTTCAATTACCACTATAAGGAGACAGTGCTACATACTGTGTGCATTATGTACTGGACACTGGGTAGCTCATTCCTGAGTCACAATAGTCAGATGAGAACCTTGCCCTGCATTTGCAAGCATTAAAAATGCAGCTTTCCAGGTGCCTTCTCTTACATTTGCTTTGAATTTCACTTGCTGTATTGCTACTCTGTAAACTCCTGCTGCAATTCTTTGTGGCCAGTCTTTGCAGCTCAGTGCTGGTTAATTTTGCTCTGTTAGAAAACTTTGATTTTTCTCTTCACCTTTTATTCTATATCAACAATGAATATAAGGAAGGACAAAGGCCAAGACACGGTACTGTGTCTGGTTTCTGGTGGTATACAACCTGACCATTCGTGTTCAGTTTTAATCATTCATTCAGGAGGAGTCTTCCTTTGTTATTCTGTAGCTCAGGCCATGAGATCTGAACCTTTGTTGTAGCAATCCAAATATTTTCAGCAGGTGATTTTGTTCCGCACAGCACTTGTGTATCATATCTGTGGCTCTACTGAGTGTGGGCCTCTCCTGGAACAGATTTGTTGATGCTTTTACAGTGTACTTTTAGAATGTTCTTATTCTTCTCTTGGTGAATTAGATGCCGTGATGTATTTTACTAATGAAAGATGTTGGCAGCTGAAAAATTTGGAAAAGGATTTCTTGCACTTTTCCAGATGAGTTAATTCTTAATGTGCTTATAACTTAAAACTTCTGCAAAGAGTCCCAGAAATGCATTTATTATCTCTTTAAATATGTTTACTTTTTCAGTTGCCTTCATAATAGTCCTCTTGGCAATTTGGTGTGTGTGCAATGAAATACATTGTGTGTATTTATTCATTCAGAGCACTTTTTACCATTAGAATATAAGTAGATAATACAAGTACGTATCTATAAACATAAAAAATACCAGTTCTATAGCAAATATGATCTTATTTTAACAGTGTTGGAATAATCTTCTGCCTTTAAATAAAGAGCTCTATTACCAGCAGTGGGTTTTTTTACTTAATGATGTATCACTGTTTTCCTGAGGTTTTGGAGATGTTTATCCGAGTGCTTCTGCATCAAGGGTGTTCCTGTGTTTTAGGATTGTTTAAAAGAGGTACTGGAGATTGTGGAGCTGGGCATTTCAGGGAGTAAATCCAAAAACAGTGACCAGGAGGTCAAGTACAAAGGAGATAAGGAGCCAAACCCTGCATCCATGCGAGTGAAGGATGCTGCTGAAGCTACACTAACATGGTATGTAACTTGTCAGAGCACCTTTAATGTTCAGTGTTGCCTTATCTGAGAGTGTTTAATAGGGAGTTCCCAGCTGGTGATCTCTGATTTAATAAGAGCATATAAGAAGTTAGGCAGAAGCTCCCTTTCTTTGCCCTTTGGGCAGGGCTGTGTTCTGCCTTAGATCTCCCCCCTCCCCTTGCAGGTGTTAACAGAAAACAGATCTCTGTGGTCACTGTTTCCCCCTCCTGCCTCCTCTCTTCCTTGTACAGCAAAACCCAGACCCTCCTCCAGCCCCAGTGTTCTGTTCTCAGCCAGGCGTCTCTGCAGACAGCAGTTCCCTCTCTCTTTCACTTAACCTAGTGATCCTGTCTTCCCATTTCTTCTCTTCAGCCTGACAACATATGCTGTCCCCACTCTGATTAGGAAACTGATAGACACTGTGTGACAACAGGGAATGGCACATGCAGCACATGTATGCTGGAGTAGGATGGGATGGCTTCCTGCCAACAGCGTTGGGCTTGCTTAATAAATTTGAGAGGTTCTACTGGAAATGCAGTAACAGATAATGTGTGGGTTGTGGAGGGGAAGCACAGAGAGGAAAATTGGGATTTGCTCCAGAGAACTTGGAAAGCACTGTGTTACAGGCTGAACAGCATGATGGCAGACAGGACAGATTGAGGATGGGGAGGATAAATATGCTTTGCAAAAGGCAATAGCTGCTTTCTTTTTTGCTCTGCTTTCAAATCCAACTGTTATAAATGTTACTGTTAGTAAAAACAACTGTGTAATTTCCAAGAAAAAGCAACTACTCATTGGAACTTGTGGACAAATCCTTATTGTTGCCTGGAAGTGTTTCTTTTCATTTAGAGAGATAAAACTGTTTTCACGGTAAAGTGGAAAAGTGTGTGGGGAGGGCAGTCAATAGACTTACTTTTGGTCTGGGTGCTGGTGTTAAAGGAGAAGTCCTGACTTAGATCATACAAACTTCAGTCCAACACTGGACAGCTCTAATTACTGGTTCCTGCCACAGAAATTTTCAATTTCTAATAGTGTTAGTGGGATCCTGTACAACTTCAGATGATTTAAAATGATGCTACCAGGGGCTCCTAAGGCTGTGGCTCCACGGAGGTAGGCACTGTTGGAGCCCACCTGGAGGCTTTCTTCCAGGGAAGATTACCATCTATGGTAGTCACGCTGGTGTGATCCTGGACCTTTTAGGGTCCCAACCCCTTAAAAGGTTTTAAGTTACTGTAATCTGTACTTGAAGAAAGCACAGGCAATTGTAATCAGTGCACTGCCATGTCTGTCCTGCTTGTTGATATGAGAGGGATAAAGTATGGATGATTGGAGAAATAATCTTTTTTAAATGAACATAAAGTTATGGAAGGGTACAGATTTTCATTCTTTAAAGCATGTCTTAATATCTTTATAACCCAGGTTATAAAGAAGCTTATTCTATAGGCAGAGTACCCTTCTTGTGGGTTTTCATGCATGTTTTTCTGAAGGTACTGGTCATCTTAAAACAACCTGATGGACGAGGGCAGATGTGCCCTGATAATGTGACTGCTAGGTCAAGATACAGATGAAGAACATGAGTGAAAATTTGTGCTTGGGTGGAACAGTTCACTAAATCTGTCATAACTCTCAACATTTTTCTCACTTGCAGCATTATGCAGTTACTTGGAGCATTTCCTTCTCCCAGTGGTCCTGCTTCTCCTTGCAGCTTGGTTAATGAAACCACGTTAATTAAATATTCCCGTCTCCCTACCATAAACAAGCACAGCTTCCGTTACTTTGTTTTGGATAACAGTGTCATCCTGGCCATGTTGGAGCAGCCTCTAGGGAATGAACAGAGTAAGTTCAGATTTCCCATTTCCTTTTTTCTGAGGTTAAAACTTTCTGTATGGAGCTGCAAAACAAAGGTACTTCATCAAGTGTCTCTCACACATTTCAGGGTCTTTCCTGTCTGTGGGTGGGCACATAGAGCACAATGTTGCTCTGGGATGAAGTGGTGGGAATAACTTTAATGCCACTGGTAATCAAACATTCACAAGCCTATCCAAATTGCTCATGCAGTTGTCCAAGTCTTTCAACCAGTTAGATCATATACTTTCTGCTGACTGCCATTGAAATAATGGGTGGTGGACAAAAGGATGTTTCAAAATGTAATGCTTTTGTTTGTTCGTACAAGAATGAAAATGTGAAGAGTATAGGAAACTTGATAGGGATAAGTGCTCAACACATGTTTAGTGTGCCTCCTTAATGCTTGCACCTTTGCTGCTGCTTGCTTTAGGCCTCCTATTACTGCATGTTTCTGTGGGTGCTTTCAGCTCAGGCAGTTTTAGTTGCTTAGGAGCTGTTATAACTTTCCCATGTCTGATCCTGTTCTGTCAATGACACCTGTAAAGGAGATTTGTCACAGGGTGTTGACTTTCACAGCTGAGTCTAGCTTATTTCAGCCTCATAGACTTTGACCATGAAGAACTTATATTACAAAAATCTGGTACTAAATGATGCTTTGAACAGAATAACTGATCCCTCTGTAAGTCTTCATGTGTCATGGCATTACCTAATAGAACAGATGAAAATTCTCTAACATGCTACCTCAGTTAAAGACCAACTTATGTTAGATCTAATGTTCTGTCCCCAATACGTTTTCCTCATCTGTGGATAGGATGGAGCCTAAAAACTAGTCTTCAAAGTACAGATCGCACAGAACTGCATTAATTGGTGCTGAGAAGTTGAGTTGTGGTCCAGAGTGCTCTGACCATGTTGAGAATCGCTGAATAGATCTTGCAGGAAGTGGCAATGCTGGGAGCCATTGCCACATGTCCACCCCCAGTCTGTGTTGGAGCAAGTGTGTTCCTGACTGGAATGGATTGGAGCGTGCTAGAATGGCTAAGCAATCCTCATCCTCACTCTGCCTCTGCTAAGTGTATTACTGTGGAATCCTGCAAAGCTGTTGGAATCACAGATTAGATTATCTTTTCTTTCTGTGCATAACTGGCTTACAAATCCCCTTTTAATTACAGGATTAATTGCAATAATGCACAAGTACTTCAGGCCAGTTCTGAGGCAGATCACGGAAGTGAGTGACTGGGGAGCTGTTTTGGGTTCTCTCTGTGTATGCTTATGTACAGGGTGTGCATAGGCTGTGCTGCACCCTGAACTTCCCAGGGAATACTGGGGAAGGAATAGAGATCTGCTAGCTACCTTGTGGTGCCAGTGTGTGGTTTATGTGCACAAAAGATAAATGCAAATACCTTTAAGGAGAAAAGCTGTAGAAGTATGATGATCTCATCTAAGGTGACTAATATCAGTGGCCTTTTAAATCTTGAAGGAAGACTGAAATCCCTGCAATGTTAAAACCATCATTGTGCCAGTAGAAAGGCACCTCAGGACTCTGTAGTCTGACCTCCTCCTGTAGACAAGGCCAGCACTGAATTTGGACCAGGATAATGCAACCTGGTGTTGCCCAAGTGGGTCTTGCAAACCTGAGAGGACAACTTCTCTGTGTGGGACACAGAGAAGTTTTTTCTTGTGGGGAAAAATTTTCCGTGATGTGGAGTCAGAATCTTCCTGAGTCTTTGTTTGACCATTATCTTTTCTTCTTCCACTGTTCTTACTGCTGCTATTTGTGAGGAACTTTTGCAGAAGGTCATGGAAGCATCATGGAATCTGTGTCTCCATATGGTCATTGTCTCACCTAAACAGGCAGGGGCTGGACAATCTTCTTTGATTGCCTGGAGATATTTTGGAGAGCAATGGTGATCCGCATGAATTTGGATGAAAGTTGCTTTTAATGATGAAACTGAGCTTGCAAGTATTGAGCTGACAAAGTAGACTAGCACTTTTCTGCTGCAGAGAGGTTTGCTTGCTTCTCACCAGGAATTTTGTTCAGGGTCAGGGAAGAGTTAACCTTGAAAGCAAAACCTCTGCCATCATTGCTGCATTTTTTTCTTGTTAAATGATTACACAGTGAACTGTTTGCAATGTGTGATGATGTATTATTCTCTTAACCCATGTGCTTTGCAGATGACTCTTTCCCCTCTGTCACGGTTTTGATCCGTGGAACATCTGGAAGATTTGCGTGGGCCCAGCAACTCTGTCTTTTACCAAGAGGAGCTAAAGCAAATCAAAAGGTCTCTATCAAAGCCCGTAAAGAAATCTTTAACTTAGAGATGTTCAGCAGAAATTCCACTAATCTGAGACAGCCCCCCAGAGCTGGTGATTATACATTAAGGCTGAGCCACGGGGCCTTTAGCTGTAGGTAATGTGCCACATCTCTGGTGACTCTTTACCACTTGTGATTAATATTAACTACAGGCTATGAAAGTGCTGTTGCTTTCTCGAATTGCAGACTTGCTTAAGGGAGGGGGCATTCTCTTTTTTTTTTTTTTTCCTGAAAGCATCTTCTGAAGTGATGGGGTAAGGCACAGTGTATTTAGTGTGTAGGCAGGAGTGTTGGTGCTAGTTTTCAGGTGTCAGGCAAAGCCCTTGCAGCAGAGGGAGTGAAGTCTGGAGGTGTAGAATGTGGTGCTGCAGAGAGAACAGCTCTTCAGGCTGCAAAGCCTGATGTTGCAAAGATGGCTGTAAACCTGCTGTGAAAAAAATTACCTAGATGAACTCTGGAACAGCTCTGCAGAGGAAGGGTGGAGGAGAAATAGTCTTATTTTAAAGCAAAATTTCTTATTGCAGTTGTCTAGTGGAGCGTGGTACTCTTGTTATGAAAATTTCTGTCTGTGAACTTCTCCACATCTTTAAACTCTTCCCATGACCCTCAGGAAGGCAGTAATGTAGCTGAAATGAGGGCCTGTCAGTCTCAGCTAGCATGTTCACATTTAGATGAATGTGGTCTCTGCGGAGCAGCCTTCGGGAAGACTGTCCAGGATGTGTTTGGAGCTCTGCTACATCTGGAGCTGAGACCCTTGGCTAAATAGTGTCAGTCCAGGCTTGCTACCTCCTACACTAAAGGACAAGTCATGATCTAACTGCTGACCTCCTCACCAGTTTTAAGGGAACTTTTCCAACTTGAAGGCATTCTGTAACTTAATGGTTTTGCCCTTTTGAAATGTAATCAGTAGTAAATAAACTTAGAAAACAACACTGAAGATGCAATGAAAGGTCTTGCTTGCTTGGACCTGGTGCACCTCTAAACCTGTGCCTAGATCACTTGTTGCTTTCCTTGGTAACTTGAAGTTTGTAATTACATAATGACAGTATAGAACATGATGCAATGTCAAAATTGCATCATGATCCGTGATGCACGTCCTTTGGGTATTCTGGCAGTGCATCTCCCTCCTGACCCACAGCATTGCTGCTCTCTTTGAAGCCTTGGCTTGTTGTGATGATCACAGTTGGGAGGGTTGAAATGGAGCTTCTCAAATACTTGCCAGCTTTCTCTCAATACAGTTAGAATGGGCTGAAAATAAGATGTTGCCATGTAAGCTTGCCATTTTTATTGGGGTTTGCAACTATTTAGAGGCTAGATGGTAAGCAGGGTTCATAGATTCCAAAATGGGCAGGGTTGTGTCTTTTTAAAATTTACAGTCACATTTTTAATACAAGTCTATTAGTTTGAATTATTTAATGTTTTTTAATGATGCTGCTCACTAATGGATTAGTGTAGTTCTGGTGGGGAGGGAAGAGGAAATGTTTTTCATCTGTTATAATGTTGTCTAGGGATACAATACCTCGAATGTAAAAACAAACTTTTTTTGTCAGACATTTGTACCAGAACCTCGACCAGCTCCTAAAAATGATGTTGGATTGAAATACAGTGTGAAACACCGCCCTTTTCCTGAAGAAGTGGACAAGATTCCATTTGTGAAAGCTGACTTGAGCATTCCTGATTTACATGAAATAGTGAATGAGGAAGTAAGTAACTGTCTCTGACTTGATTTTGTTCTTGAGGTTTTTGTCTGTTCGTGAGTCATGCACTAATGTCTTACTGTGAATTGTTTTACTCTTTAGCTTGTACAATTTCATATTAATGGAATAATAACCTCTGCAAATTAGTTAAATCTGTGCACTTCCTCAGGAAGATGACAATGCTTTGGATGTGTTATTTGGGAGACAATGCTCAACATGTTTTATTACTGATCCTAATATCCTGGTATTGTAGGAAGCAATGACTTGCATTTTGTTGCTTCTCCTGGGGAAATGGAAGGGTCTTTATTGAGACCTTCCTGGGGGAAGGAGAGAGTGCATGTCTCAAATATTTTAAAGTTTCACAGGATCTAATGTGTTTTAGTTTCTGTTCACTTGAATAGGAGAAGCCATAGCTGATACTGGATATTCACAGAGCTCTCCTACTCAAACAGGGTTATTAGGTGCTTGCTTTGCAATGTTGCAAGGTCTTTTTGAAAGTGTTTTAGTCACCATTCTGGTGGTGGATTGCAGCTGCTGCTGTAGGGCTTTCTTAAGTGATGGAACTGTTTTCTTAGTGGATCTTCATGATTTTGGTGACATCAGCAGTTCACTCAATGTTTTCCAGCTCGAAGAGCGCCATGAGAAGCTGAGGAATGGCATGGCCCAGCAGATTGTGTTTGAGACTTCCATAGATCAGAGAAGTGAAGAGGAGTGGCGGAAGAAGAGCTTTCCTGATCCGATCACGGAGTGTAAGCCCCCGCCACCAGCACAGGAGTTCCAGACAGCACGTCTGTTCCTCTCTCACTTTGGGTTCCTCTCGTTAGAGGCATTGAAGGTGATCTGATACCTCTTGGTGTTGTCCAGTTCCTCCAGTTCCCATGTGGTCTGGCTTGACAAAAGGCGAAAATTCGTTAGTGGAAGA
The DNA here is from genome assembly GCA_013397055.1 of Pachycephala philippinensis. NCBI lineage: Eukaryota > Metazoa > Chordata > Aves > Passeriformes > Pachycephala > Pachycephala philippinensis. The sequence continues at coordinate 256,990 of VWZT01005918.1, read as the reverse complement.
TTATCTATGTGGTTCCAACTACTGTTCAGCTGCAGTCTAATCAAACCAAGTGATAGAGTCCAGTCTTCCAGGATTAAGAGCAGGGTTGTGAAAGGCTGGGCCTCAAGTCAAACATGCTCTGAAGAGGTGGCTGTACCTTGATTTGCAGTGAATGCATAAGCCATCACACTCGAATGTTCACACTTGAAATCATTCTGCAACTTGAGTTAGGTTTTGGGGTGGTACTTGATGGCTCTCTGAAATATGACTGCCATAGAAGTTTTGCTTCAGAGGTGGTTGTGCTGAAGTGGTTTAATCATACATAGACACTTCGGAGTACATAATAGATGCAGAGGTTTCTTCTTAAAATTAAAATAACAATTTATAGGGGTGATCCATATTCTTAATTTGAAATTCTGCCTCTTACCTGTGGATTTGCCCTTGTATTTGTTGCCTTTCCTTCCAGAAAGATGTCAGGAAAAGTAGACTGTAAAGCATTTGCAAAAATGATGTCTTAAAGTGCTTAGTATTTTACATATTACTGGTATTTAAGTTAATCTGAAACTGCACATGGAACTGTGTGCATAGCTATGATATTTTGAAAGCATATTCTGCTTTTGTTATGTGTTCTTCTTGAGCAAAATATTCGTCTCTCACTGGCAAAGTACCACTTTCATTTAATGAGAGTAGAATACAATGAATTGTCAACCTGCTATACTTGCTGTTACTCATTTACAGTAACAAGATTATATTGCATCAGAAATCCCTATATGATTTTGCTCTTAGAGAAGGGAAATTGTCCTTTTATATTTTAGTGGATTGCCATTGAAGCCATAAAGACCTTTTAGTTAAGAAAAATGGGTTTTTAAGCTGTTGAACTCTATCTCTTGGACAGGAACCTGCTAACAGTCGTCTACCTCCTCACCTGATTGCACTTGACTCTGCTCTTCCTGGGTTTTTTGATGACCTTGGCTACTTGGATTTGTTACCTTGTCGTCCTTTTGATACTGTTTTCATTTTCTACATGAAGGCAGGGCAGAAAACGAGCCAGGAGGTAAGTGAAAGTGTAGAGTGCCAGCTAGTCTATATTGGTTTTTTTTTAGTAATTTCCAAGTGAGTAAAGCATCACTGCTGCTGATTAGAGTGGGGTGTCAGAACCAGTGCGAGCTACAATTCACTACATACTCTCTTCATCTGTAGATTGAAGTACACTGCTCACACTTAGGATTATAGTAACAAGTTTAACATATTTTTAAATATAGATAAGATATATATTAAAACATTAATAGTATTTTTACTATCTGTTCTGTCCTTATTGTCCTTATTTGTAGAGTTCAAAGATTCAGATCAGAAAGGCATTTCAGCTTTGTTGGCTCAGCTTGCAGGGAAGGTTGCAGTTTGTTCCAGCAATGAGCAATGTCAAGGTAGTTTGGTTTCATTCTAATGTTAAACATGTGTTAAAGGAATGAAAAACTTTCTGCAAGTAAGGAAGTATTATTGCATTTTAAGTCTTTATAATATAATATTTAGATTCAAAGGTGATTAGGTTAATCAGGTCAATTAGTGCAAATCTAAATTGTGACTTCTTTGTGACCTAGAAACTCGCTAAGAGGGTTTATGGGCTCTTCAGGAAAGGATGTTTCTCGAGTACTTTCTCATTCCATTCATAACTCTCCTAGTAAAGAGTAGAAGCGTGGCTTCTGTAATAAATCATTGTGCCAACTCCCTGTGTCACTGTGAATGCACAGTTGACAGGACACTGCAGCACCTTCTGCTTTGGTGTGGGACACAGTTCTTGAAACCAGGATCGTCTGTCTATGAGTGTTCCAATTGTAGTTCAGAGTAGCCAGTGCAGAGTCTTTTCATCTGCAAAGTCAGCTATGAAACAAGGTGTGCTAGGTTTGCCTTCGAGCTGAGATGTGCTCTGAGCTAGCAGAATGTTTGTTTATATGCTCTTATGGAGCTCTTATGTCTTCCAACCCACACTTGTCCTGACTTGTTCAGAAGCACAGCTATGGTTTCAATGTGCTCAGTATGAGGATTAGTAATGATATTTTAATGCAGTGTGTCTAGTCACTGCTGAACACTGTACAAGGCATTAGGATGGAGTGTCAGGACTATGTGGCTACACAAATCCTCCAGCCTGGAAGCTTTCCTTCCAGCACCCATCCCTGCAGTTGGGGCCTGTGTCCCAGTGTTCTGCCCCTGTGCAAGCCAAAATGATTGATGCCTCTGCCACAAAACAAACTCCTGTATGGCCCGGAAAGGATGGATGGATTGTTTGTTCCACCAACCTCAATGGTTCTGGAATCCAAATCACACGTGTCTCTGTGTGCTGTTTGGTGAAGGGCTCAACTCTCACTTGGTCATAATGAGGTAAAAATTGCCTTTGCATGTGGAAACATCCCAGATCTCTGTCAGAAGTAGAATTAAAGTTTAACATGAACAGTACAGTGTGAAGTTTGATTAAAGTGCACACTCAATCCTACTGAAAATTGTTTTGGAAAATCTGTTTCATAATTTAATGTGCTGTGAGGCCTGCCCTTTAAATCACTCTGTCATGTACAGGTGAGTAGTGAGGAAAATACCTTTCTCTTCAAACTTTAACTCTAATAGTGAACACTGTGTAGAAAACCCTTGTGTTACCTTTGGTGTTAACGCAGGTTCTGCACTGAGCACTCTATGGTTTTTCTTGTGAGTGATTGAGTCTCAAAATTGCCATTTCCAGCCATTCCAGGCTTTGAAAATGCTGGCAGAAAGTCAAGTTGATTTGAATAGGACAAGGCCAAGCAGGGTAGGAGGATGCTGAGGAGCAGGGAGTAATGTCCGTGTAGAAAGTCTGGGGTTCCAGGCTTGTTCTGTAGCTATATTTGGGCAAAACCATGTTGGTGACAAAAATGTTAATTAAAAAGCTGGGGAGGAAGAGACTTGTTTCCTGCTTCTGGAGCAACATGGTGCTGCTGGTGGTTTCAGATCCTGAAGAACATGGAGTCTTCCAGAATTGTTCAGCCCCACTTCCTGGAGTTCTTACTGTCTCTTGGTTGGTCTGTTGATGTTGGGAAGCACCCTGGGTGGACTGGTCACGTCTCAACAAGCTGGTCAATCAACAGCTGCAGTGATGAAGAGGGACCTGAACAAGGTAAGACATAGTAAATGTCTTTTACGGTAAATTGAAATATTTAGGCTCCTTTAGTTGACTTTTTTTTTGCTCCTGTGTACCTATCTGAACACTGGCTGCTTTTTTTTTAATAAATGCTGATGTTTGCTAGAAAGAAATGTGTAAATATTAAATTAAGATTCAAGTCAGTGAGCAAAACTAATGTCTGTATGTTGTTGGGAGGAAGTAGCCTCAGCAAAAAAAATACCTCTGGGCTATATTTTTAAAGATTTGATGAGTCTTTAATATATTATCCCAAACCAGTATTCAGCTGAAATCGGTTGCAGGTTCTGTGTATTGGCAAATAGGCTTGAAATAC
>VWZT01005918.1:216707-253505 GCA_013397055.1 Pachycephala philippinensis | reverse complement strand
TTTTTTTTTTTAGTGTTCTGTAAGTAGATTAAAATGAGATATTGTCTCAAGCTGCTAATTGTAGGTCCTGGAGGTGTTGGAACCCACACATGGCTCTCTATCTTGCATCGAGTCTGCTTTTTTCTGCTAGAGCAACTCCTCCCCTGAGCTTGTCATACACCACCCTCTCCTCATTCTGTCACCCAAAATGATCCTCAGGAATGTGAGCTGCTATCCCAGGATAGGAAGCTGGGGATTGGGTTAGCTTCTCACTTGGACAACTTGATCAGATTCCCTGGGAATTGGTAGTGTGTGGGCTGGTTTCAGTATCACTGCTCCAAGGGCCAGACCTGTTGTGGGTGATCTCCAGAGCCACAGCCTCTGGTGGGCCACCCGAAGGCAGTGGTGAGGCTGGTGCAGCTTGTTCATCATCCTTGAGCCGATGTCGGCATCAGATGTGGCACCATTACAGCTGCAGATGCTTAAGCAGCGCTTGCTCTGCTGTCCATTCACTGTGTCTTAGGAGTGCCCTTCGCCTGTATCTGCAGCCAGCTAGAGGCTTCTCCCTTCAGTTATGGAATAAAAGTACAAACCACAGAAGGCTGGAAGTGTTGGGGAGAGGTTAGAGAACAGAGGCGTTGCTTTGTCTGCGCAAGTCAGGATGGATTACAAAATGGCCACGTCTGGATTTAATTTTGCTTTAAGGACAGGGTCAGGCTGTGCTTTCTCAGAGGCAGAGCCCTCGGATCTCCCTTTGCAGTGGGTTCATCAGAGCAACTGCAGAAGGCAGGTCCTTGAATTAGCAAGGGACCTGGTTTGATGTGGACTTTTCAAGTAGAATTTTTTCAGCCATTTGAATGAGAACACAGGCCACTAAATAGCTGAATTAATTCAACCAGCTTGGAGAAGAAGGAAACAGAAAAAGTGTTCAAAAATGGAAGGGAGGAAGGGCAAGTTACTTTTAGTCTGGTTCTGGTGAATGGGCTGGAGCACAAGTCCGATGAGGAGCAGCTGAGGGGGCTGGGAGGGCTCAGCCTGGAGAAAAGGAAGCTCGGGGGAGACCTTCTAGCTCTCTATGACTCCCTGAAAAGAGTTGTAGCCAGATCAGGGTCAGTATCTTCTCCCAGGTAATGAGTAACAGGATGAGAGGAAACAGCCTCAGTGCAGGTTTAAGTTGGATATTAGGGAAAATTTCTTTATGGAAGGGGTGGTCAGGCACTAGCACAGGCTGCCCAGGGCAGTGGTGGAGTCACCATCCAGGGAGGGATTTAAAAGCTGTGCAGATGTGGGACTTGGGGACATGGGTTAGTCATGAGTTTGGCAGCGCTGACTTAACAGTTGGTCTCAATGATCTCCAACCTAAATGATTCTGGGAGTCTAGAATAGCTTCCACGGAGTTGTGGTTAAAATAATTTCATGGGAATGTTTCCCTGCACCACCCCCAAAATCAAAGAAATTCCTAAAGAGCTGGGGTTTGAGTTGTGATGCTGCTCCTTGGGAGCCTGTGCACTGGAGATGTGGGAACCTTTCCCTGATGCTAAAGCATGTTTTGGAGTCTTCAACATGCCTCTGGCCGCTTCTCTGTCAGTATGCTGAATTTCACTGCTCCAGTGGCTTTGCTGAGGCATCTATCCCAGGAACCCTTCTGTAAATTGGATCAGAGAAAGAATTCATTTTAAAGTCCTTACTAGTCTTTCTAGAGGTGATGTGGGGAGAGAGGTTCTTTGTCTGCTCTGAAGGCCTGTATTGGCCAGTTGTGGTGAGGGAATCAGTCGGGACTGAGAATGAGGAGCTTTCTTGCATTGAATGGAGACAGTTCTTTTTCTAACTCTGCTTGACAGAAAAGACTGAAGAGAGTCTGTAGAAACTGGCTTGAATTCTAGAATAGTATCAGACTGAAGTGATAAATGTTAACATCCTTTGGAAATGGAATGACTAACTGGACGATTTTGCTAGACGAAATGCTCAGAAATAGGTAGTAGATGTATTCTTGTTGCAGATATGCTAACTAGAGTACTAGGAAATGAAGAATCCAGTACATTGGAAATGTGTTCAAAGTGAAGTCACTCCCAACCCAAAATGCCTTTTCCTTCAAGACAGCAGAAACGTTTTTTTGAGAAGGGTTGTTAGCCATGAGATTTGACTCCTTTTATTTTAAAATGAGATTTGCATGATTTCTTCTTATTGATTGCACCGTGTATTTGTAGGTCATTTCTGATGCAGTGTGTAAAGAAGTAGAGCTTCCTTCTGGCTAAACTTTCATTTCTGTCCATTTCAGATGATCTAATTATCTCGGAAGATGTTGGGGCAAGTATCTTCAATGGCCAGAAGAAGGTGCTATATTATGCAGATGCCCTGACAGAAATTGCCTTTGTTGTCCCATCACCGGTGGAATCCCTGAGTAAGATCTCTCTGTACATGCTCTTTACAAAAACAAAACCAACATTTTTTTGTTTGAGAACTCTTTCAGAAGCAAAACCTAAATAAACTAACTAAGTAGTGTGTTTAGCAAGATCCTTGTCAGAAAGCTGTGGATGTTTAAATTACAGCATGCTAATCCTTAGACTCCTTCCTGATGTGGCATGTGTTCTGTGCCTTTCTCAGTCTGAGCCTCAGTAGATGTCCAGGTGTGCACAGCAGTTTTGTTGTTGCCAGGGTGCTTTAGGTTGGACATGTGGTTCACCATCAACTGGTGATATCTATTTTTTTTCCCTTTCCTGTCAATGACATCTTCCTGCAGCACATGGAGGAGTGTTTGCACCACTGCTAAGCAGGGGACCAACAGCTTTCATGGCATCTTTCGCATACTGAAAGTTGCCTGGAATAAAATATGCTGTAGCCATAGGAAGGAGGAGACTGTATTCTGTAGGGAGCTGCTGGGATGCGTGTGAGTCCATAGGGAGTGCTTTACTGGCAGTCTGTTTCTGGACAACTGGCAGTTGTCTCCTAACTCATCTTCCTGCTTACGAGGACTATACTGACTTGACCATACATCTATGCCTGTTTAGCTCCAAAAGCTTTACAACACTTTTTTATTATCAAAACCTTATATGTGATGACAGCTTAAGTTTTTTGGTAGAAGAATAGACAAAACCCACCTTTTTTTCTTCTGGCTTACAGCTGATTCACTGGAAAGCAGTGTCTCTGACCAAGAAAGTGACTCCAACATGGATCTGCTGCCAGGAATATTGAAGCAGCAGCCTCTGACTCTTGAACTCTTCCCCAATCATACAGACAATCTTAATCCCTCCCAGCGGGTAAGGCAAAACTTACATTGAGAAATGGTGCTTTTTATTTTTTCTTCCAAGAAGCATGCTGGCAATGCTGCAGGATTTTTGATAGTATATGATTTGGTTTCCTGACAGGTAGAGCTACTTGTTCCTTGCTATTAATCTTTGATATCTGCTTTGGTCCTGCCAGAATTTGCACCTACAGTAGGAGGTAGCAAGATTACATTACTTAAGTATAAAACTTAGGCATGCTAAGTGCTGTGCATCCTGAAATCTTGAAATGTGGGCAGGAAAAAGTATATGGAGTATTTACAGAGTAATTCAGCATCAAATCCATGCTTGGAAATTGAGGATGGATAGATGTGAATGCTTTTCCTACCTATCCAGTTTAAAACAGCATGTCAGTTGTGTCTGAAGTACCAGAAGTTGCTTTTGTACACTAACAAAGCAGAAAACCATGAACTGTTATATCTGTAAGCAAAAGATTTATTACTGCTGATAACTTGTTTAGAATTCACTTCCAAATGTATATTTAAGGTCTTCAAAAACATTAAGAAAAACTTTTAACCGAGTCAAGGTTGAATATATGTTTGTATTGAATATAAGTAGGGTGGCGACCCAGATTGCAGTGAGTAGTTCCAGCACAGCTGCCCCTGCTCAATAGCTGGCAGAGGTTGTATAACCTGGCTGAGATATGAATGAGTGAGGAGCAGTTGGGAAATACTTGTTGGCTGCATTATTGGACTCATGATGTTTGCAAATGCTACTCTTCCCTTATGTTCAACACAGCTCAGTCCTACTTCTAGATCCAAGAGGATGCCTCAGGGCCGAACCATTCCACCAATGGGACCTGAAACCAAAGTGTATGTGGTCTGGGTGGAACGTTATGATGATATAGGTATGTACAACTTCTTACTGTTCACTAAAGTAGCAACAGGGTAGGAACCAGAGGGAAAACCCTGTTGAATTGGAAGGCACCTTAAAGCTCATCTTGTCCCAATCCCCTGCCATGGGCAGGGACACCTTCCACTAGACCAGGTTGCTCCAAGCCCCATCCAGCCTGAACACTTCCAGGGATGGGGCAGCCACAGCTTCTCTGGACAACCTGTGCCAGGGCCTCATCACCCTCACAATCAAAATAAGTCCTTATTAATGTCTGTAACAACATTTTTAAGATTCTGAATCGGTTCTACAATATTTGAGTTGTGATACATGGGGTGTACATGAATCTGGGGCATATGTAGGTCTGAAGTTTCTTTTAGCTCTGGCAGTACTTGTGAAATGCTGTCATGAACCTTCTTAAGTTCAGCACCCAAGGTGGGTGTGTTCCCCTGCTTTTGAGTCCCCCTTGGCTGTTGTCTCCTCAGAGTGGATCTGGTTTTCTTCCTTTAAAAAAATGGCTTCTGACACCTGCTGCTTCTGTGCTGGAGAGGTTGTCATTGTCCTTGGTGTGATGGTACCTTTGGAACTCTGTTCTTTCTTCAGGGGAGGGCTCGTTTGTTCTGCACTCAGGGTGCCTGCTCCATTCTCCCTTTTCTGCTGTGTTGCTCAGGCAAGGTCCTGTTCCTCATGCAACTTCATGTTTCTTAGTTTGGTGTTTCCTCTCTGCCTCAGGGTACTGGCTGGTCTGGGAGAGACACAGCTTTGCTTACCCTGTTACATCCATGGCATGGCCATGGTGGACAGCTTTGAGGAATTCTTTGTCCCCAGGAGCTTCTTGTGTGCAGGTTCCAAGCCATGGCATGGCCTCAGTGCTATGCAAGAGTCTCTCTGCACTGGCCTAGCCCAGCAGCATCTGCAAGACTGGCCAGGAACTGGTGCTTTATTCTGTCTTTGATTTCTAATCCTGGTTCTGAGTCTGGCAGTAGGGGTGGACCTTAATTAAGGCCTTAGCTCCTTCCAGAGTAAAGCAACCAAGGGAATGGGAGCAGCAATCAAGAGGAAGCTTCCTGTTAAGTGTAGATAAAAATTCTCAGGAAGACCACCTTGTCCACAGCGTGTCCCTCAGAGCCTTACTGAGATCAGGAGGCAGACAGCAAGTTCTGCAGCATCATTTCCTTCTCCAGATGCTGGCCCAGAGTGTGTTCCAAACTGGTGTCCCTGACCCACTTCCTTCTTGGGTGGCAGCTAAAGCCACCTCACTGCAGGGGCAACAGCTGTGCTGCACAGGCATGTTTCTGCTTGGCTGTTTCTTTCAGCAGCCATAGGAATCTCTCAGAGTTCTGGGCCTGAAGCTGAAGAAATGAATTTGTGAGCCTCAGTAAGCCTGGCAGTTGGATGGTGGGGAGGGCAGCCCTTGGAAGTGACTCCTAGCCCAGAGGCTCTGCCATATACTCCTTATGTTCTTGGCTTTTGCCTTACGTTTCCGGTACATCTTTGAGTCTGGACGGTGAAAAGCTGTCACTTTGTAGTCAAGGTTATCACCCTGGTGCCAACTGCTTGCCCGCCCTCTTGCTTCACCTCGGAGTGCATCTGTGGCTCGCCATGCTCTCCCTCACTGCTTGCTCCAGCTGTTGTGTACCCTTAGCATCCCAGCTCTGATGGCAGCATCTGCGTTTGGGCCTTAGGCTCCTTTGGCTGGAAGCACTGTCCTGCTGCCTGAACTGTGCTTCTGTGAGTGCCTGAACTGTGCTTCTGTGAGTGCCTGAACTGTGCTTCTGTGAGTGACTCTCAACATCTCTTGGCCCCTGAACAAGGTGTTGGGAAGTGCCAAATTCCCATCAGGGATTCAAGTTTACTTGTTCCTCCTTCACCTTCATTATCTAGTCTTTGTTACCAAGTGCACGGCAGCATTGTAGGTTATGGTGGGGATCCACAGAGCTTGGATTTAAGGAAGGGTACTGTGTTTGTGGGAGCAGGGCTCAAGGGAGCTGTAGGTGTGAGTGGTTGGCACTGTTCAGTGCTCCTGGCAGTGTTCTGGAGGCTGATTACTTGTGGATGGGTGAAGATGCACTGAATAATAATTTGAAAGCTCTTTTTGTGGTTGAAGTAGTTATCTCCTTCCTGCTTTCACAGTTCCTCTAGAGATTTTGACCCTTGGGTTGAGACAATGGAGGGTCTGGGATCTCATCTGTTGAGTGCAGATGGCTGAGGAGTTTTCAGTTTAAGCATTCATACCCTCCATGAATGCTTAAACTGAAAACTAAACAAAGACACTAACTGTGCAAGAACACTAGTGGTGTAAATGCTTGAGGACTGCGTGGTTTTGACTGATGATAAATAATCTTTCTATGTACTCAAGAAAAGAAAATCCAAAACTGTATTAGATAAACTATGTTTGGTGTATCCTGTTCTTACAGAAAACTTCCCCCTCCCTGATCTGGTATCTGAGACTAGCACTGGTGTGGAAACCACAGCCAATAGTAGCACTTCCCTCAGGTAAGACCGCTTTTATTTTCATTATTTTTATTGATTTCTCAGTGGACAATTTTTTGGTTGAAAAAGTAAAAGAGCTTTTCATACTACTGCAGATAAAACATAAATTAAAGAACAGAAAATGTGCAGTTTCATCTGAGTCTGTGATGAGCCTCCCTCCTGACTGGCTCCCTTGTGAAGTGGTTAATGCTGCATACATGCTGTGCCCTGGCTGCAGGGTTCTCCAGTCCTGTGGGGACAGAGACCATAGGCACGGCACAACTGACAGAGCCCTTCTGAGGGTCCAGAGCATGCCCCAGGATCCTGCTGCCTTAGCCATGAGTCATTTTAAAACTTCAACACTTAAAGGGGTCATTTTTCATCTGCAGATTAATTGAAACAGTGCTTTAAAACTGATTCAATAGTTGTGTTTTTCCCTTAAGATCTACCATTCCTGAGAAGGAAGTTCCTGTGATCTTCATCCATCCTTTAAACACTGGCTTATTCAGGATAAAACTACAAGGAGCAACTGGGAAATTCAACATGGTTATCCCTCTGGTGGATGGAATGATAGTCAGTAGGAGAGCTCTTGGTAAGCTAAAGGGTTTTAGGAACGTTCATGGTTTTGTTTTCTTTTTTTAAAAATAATAATATATCTGCAAAGTACATGGCCTGGAATCTTTCTTTGGAAAAAGTGCTAGGCAATGCTGAGCAAATGAAAGCCATGCTTTTTGCAGCAGCAGTAGGAGTGGGAACAGCAGTGGGAGCAGGAACAGCAGAGGGAGCAGCGCTTGGCTGCCAGGATAGCAGGAGAGAGGGTTGGAACTAGGAAGGGGGCCTGTTTAAATAGGAGAGATCCAAAATGGGACCCTGGTGTTTAGCACAGGGAGCCAAGGTGCACCAGAGGGTGCTATGGAATTTGTTACTGTGCTGGCATGCTGTGTATTCCTTCTGGTTTAGAAGCCAGACAGGGATTAAAACCACAGCAGCTGAGGATTTTCTTATGTGCTCAATAAAAATTACCGTGCAGGTGTGTGTTAACAGGTTCCATGTGTGCCCTCTGCCTTTTCCTCTGTTCCTGGATGGATTCATGGACCTGTCCTGGTATTGGTGCTATTTAGCTTCAGTAACTGGAAATCCCACCCAGCAAGGGCAGTACACAGTACAGAGTAAAATTAAGTATTGAACATTAGGATACCTGTACATAACCATAAAGCTGCCGTTGGAGGTGACTTTCAGGCTCTGGGGTTTGTATGCTTAACTTGGTGGTTGGCAAACTGAAGCCAAACCTGGGCCCTTAAATAACGTTTGTGAATTCAGCTGATGGCAGTGGCTTTTACTGAAAAATAATCAGGTATGTTTTCCTAGAGTTGGGCTTGTTTTTCTGCTGCATCAGGACTGTTAATATAGTGAAATTTGTCTTGTGTCTAAGTTCAGCAGGTGTAGTTTGTGTGCAGTGAGGTCCTCTAAATGTTTCTGTCTGTAAGAAAGAGCTTGTGAAACAGCAAAGGGGTAAGGGATGCTTGCTTCCTTGGAGGCATAGAAATGTCCTTTCAGAATAAGATAAGATAAAGTTCACTGCCAGCTTTTGAGTGCTATTACTTCCATTCCCCACCTCCTCCTCCATCCACATCCAGCAGTGTGAGTTACAGAGGGGTGACAAAAGCGGCAAGGCAGTGAGGTAGAGAAACTTGTTTGCAGCCACAACCCATCAGGTCTTTCCTCATCTCCTTTCCAAGAGGAAGGCTCTGCAATTCCTACTGGAAAAAAGTACTGACAGGTACTTTTTTCATTCTCAGGGCTCCCCTGGCATTACCTGGTGTGACCTAGGCCTGCCTGAGGTCCACATGTGTGGCATAGCTGGGGCTGTGGTACTGTGACTCTTGTATTGGCTGCCCTGGGTTTGCCCTCTTGTCCCAAGGGTGCTGCTCCAGGCAGCTGCTCGGCTCCGGCAAAGCAGAGAACACTGCTCCTTCTCCTCCAGCCAGTTTAGGGTACCACTGAGTGAGTCCCTCTCTTCATTTTTTACGATGAAGGTCTTTACAAGCCTGAGGACCACAGCTGTCTGTTATCAACTGCTCATGGAGAAAAATTCTTGACTTGGTGGTGCTGAACATCTCCCCTGGGTTTAGATGGGACAGAACCCAAAATTGTCTTTGGCTGGGAAGCCAGCAAAGGGCTGCAGGACTGAATTTAAACTTGATTCAAATGTTGTTTCTTTTTCAGGTTTTTTAGTAAGACAGACAGTAATAAATATTTGCCGGCGAAAGAGGCTGGAAAGTGATTCATACAACCCCCCCCACGTTCGCCGAAAACAGAAAATAGCAGATATTGTCAATAAATATCGGAACAGGCAGCTGGAGCCAGAGTTTTATACCTCGCTTTTCCAGGAGGTTGGGCTCAAGAACTGCAACCCCTAGATCATTATCCTTCCAGGACAATTAGATCAGAGCTTGGTGGCTACACTAATGAAAACAGTTAAATAACAACAACAAATTTCCTCAGCCCTCCGGAATTCAGGAAATCATGTTCTAGCACAAGTCAGCAGATACCATGTGGGAGGAATGAGAAATGAATCCGAAACATTGCAGTTGGGATATTGACTTGATTCACCTACCCTCAGAAGATTACTGAATTCCAGTCTTCCTGGATGTTAGCAAAATACTCTCTTCACCCAGTCATCCTTTCCAGACTAATTAGGAGCTGTAGGTGTCTTGCTCTGAGGGGAAAACAATCAAAGTAAAGCCATCTCTGCATATGAGGATGGAAATAAGAATACAAACAAACCTGCCGTTAGACACCCGCTGTACCTGTGTGTCCAAGGGCAAGGGAGCAGGGTCTCTCCTTGGAGGAGGAGTCTGTTCCAGAGCATTAACTTTCCCTGCAAGAACTTCAAAGACATTTTCAGTCCCCTTTCAGTGCTCAACAGAAGATCCTTCACTGGTTGTAACCCATCTGTGTCCCAGAAGCAAGAAGAGGAAGATTGCTTGGAAAGAGCAAGCCCTGAAATCCAAAGCCCAGATGCTGTATGTGGCCACTCCCTCCATGGCTCTGAGTGAGTCCATCTGCATACAAGACAACCACCACCACCTGAAATTAACTGACTTTCCAAAAGGAGTTGTCATTGGATAAGTGCTTTTGCTTATATAAAAGCTCAGTTATGACTTTCAGGTCTGTTGCAAAATGTCACATTTAATTTCAGTAGCTTGATTTTTATTTTTTAAATTTTTTTTGGTGCAACTACTTAATTTATTTTGAAGTGTCTGTGTCACCTACTCACCATTTCCATAAAAAGCATAAACATCACTTGCCTTCCTTCCATTGGATTGGAATCTGAGATTTTGGGGCTGCCTCCTCCCTGTTATTTATAGCATAAGCAGTTTTTGCAGCTTCTACAACACTTTTCAGAAGCTCCTGTTAAATAGACTAAACAACTCAAAAAGAAAATTCATGAATTCTTCTTTTCCCCATTAATTTCAATTCCATGAAAGCCCTTTTGGAGTTATAACTTCACATTGTTTTGAATCTCTTGTACATTCTCACATTCAGCAGCAGCGCTTCCCTTCCACCTAGGTCAGGAGTTTTCATTTTCAGCCTGTGGCTGTGATGTGTTCAGGACTCAAAGGATGTGCTGGGAAAAGACGTTTACAGCTACAAATGTGATATTGGGATCTCAGAGGAGTGGCGGGTGCAGGCAGCCCTGGGAGCACCTCTGGCTCCTGGTGCATCCCAGGTGGTGCTGCAGCAGTGTATTGTGGCTGCCACTCGTGGGGAGGTGCAGCCCAACAGCAGCAGGGATCCTGATCCTTCCAGCACCGGGTAATGGAAGAGGATGAGTGAGCAGGACTTTGGGGAGCTCTTCACGTTATTTCCAAAGTGGTTTTACTAAGCTGTGCTGTGCATTGCAGTAATACCTGTCAGGCATTGAATTTTGGTATTGCAGAGCTACTTTTTGCAACAGTTCTGATCTGACCTGAAGCAGTCTTAATTGTTTCATTACAACTTACCTGCTAAGGACAGACCTCGCTTATAGCTTTCCATGTGGTTTTTAACAAAGAGTTCATGGAAATGCAGGCCCTTCAAAATACATGGGAAAGGACTTTCAGGTGGTCAGCCATGGTGCTGTGTGCTTGTTGGAGGGAACAAGTGCACCAACCTCTCAGTTCAGGAGCTCTGGACTTTGATCCAGATGAATGAAAAGTAAAAAAATGAAACCACCCAAAGCAAACTCCTGTAGCAGGATGTGTGCTGGCTGGCCCATACCTGTGTGCTACCCAGGTGGCACGTGGCAGGAGGAGCTGCAGGGCAGCGTTTGGGTGCATTGGCCAAGCTGTGCAGGGAACTTGGACAGCCTCATTCCTCTGCTAAACTCTTGCCAGGAGCAATTTAATGCACGGATGCTGAATTTACCCACACTGTGTATGTACCTATGGTATCTAATTAATGGCCAAACACACTTGAGCCCACTGGTTGAAAAGGCATGAGCAATGCATGTGTAACCAATAAACACCCTGAGCTAAACCCTGTGTCTGCACATTGATAGTGTAACAGCACCCCCACCCATCCCAGCTGAGTGTTACACAGTCCTGGCTGCTGTGGCACAGCTGCCCCAGGTGCTGCTCTCAGGCACTTGGGGGCAGTCACAAATGCAGAGATGGGCATTGGGGCAAACCCTGAGTGGTTTCTGGCAGGGATAGCCAAGTGGACTGCCTGAAGATTTACTTTCTTTACAAAGGCCTGTGCTTGGCTGAAGGGTTGTCTTGGGTCTGTTTCCATGTTCACCTAAAGGCGCCCATGGGAGCAGTAACAGCTGTGAGAGCTGCATGACTTGGCAGGAGTCTGGAAAGAAGGGAACTTGGGCACACTGTGGCCACTCCCAGTGCCAGGGGATGGATGTTTGGAACGTGTGTCAGTTGAGTTGTAGAACCAGCTGGTGAGCAGGTTATAGGTGGTGTGACCTGGCTGTAGGTGGTGGCACTGGCTCTCTGGAAAGGTGAGCCTTCAGGAAGGTCACAGTTCAGTATAAAAATGTTGTGATGCAGAAATGTGCTGCCATCCCTCGTGGTTTGAGTGCTGATCATAGCAGTGGGCACCCTGGGCAGGGCTGTACCAGTGCAGGGTGCCTGCAGAGATTCTCCCTCCTTTCCCAGGACATGGGGAGGTCTCAGGCTTCGTAACAAAATGCACCCCACCAGTGTGGGAATTATATCCATCTCCTCTCAAAGTCTGACCAAACTCCAATGGCTTTAGCTAGTCCAGGGTACTGTCTTGAGAACTTTTCCCCTGAAGGGTCAGAACAAAGGAGGTTTATTTCCATGATGATTGCAAGAGTTAGTAAAGAATTCAGATTCTTTTTTTATACCACAAACTGCTGCATAGATGTTCTGACTTGATGCTTGAGTGGCTTGGGTCAGCATCCCTGTCCATCAGAGGGGATGAGCGCTGCCCCCCCCCCCCAACCTGCAAGTGTTCCACAGTAATTAAACTGGGACTCTTTCTTCTCATCAAACCTTTCAGTTTGGGTTCATAATTCTGTTTTAACAGAGCAGGAGGTGACCACTGTCACATTGTTAAACACAGTGTTGAAATTACATTTTAGTACCTTAATAGAGACTTTTAAAGAAAAGCCATTCTTTTAAAGGTACTTTTAGAAAGGCATTAGAACCTTACAGCAAGCAGGAAAGGGGGAGGACAGTGCCTGTGGAAATTGGCACCTGTGGGTAGCAGTGTGTGTGAGGCCATAGGGAGGAGCAGCCCTGGCTGCCCCTGGGCTGTACCTGCTGGGTTCTCTGTAGGTCACAGCATTTCTTTTCACAAGGTTCTGCATGCCCAGGAAGAGGAGAGAACTAAATTTCAGCCTCACGGACAAATTTGATGCGTTTTCGTGATTGTGTAATTGAGTGATACCTTTGAAGGCAAACACAGCCCTTTTCCCCATGGATTTAGCAGGAGCAATTAGAAGTGAGAACGCCAGATATCATGTGCTTCGATCATAGACAATTTGTATGAATTCCTGTATGTTGCCAAGACATGAACTTTTTGTTCTTACTGTATTTTTCTGTAAATATTCCTGGCGCTAAGTTGTAAAGTAAAGGTAAAATGTAAATATGAAGATGTGAACTATGTTCCCTTGTCTCTAGTACTTTATCTCTTATTTGTTTAGGGAAGGCACACAAAGGCTTGTTTGTATTTATGCCAATTCTTTGTCCAGGAGAAACACATCAAATACTGAATGTAACACAATTAGTCCAATAAATTTTAAAGATTCTTATCTAGTAACCTTGCACTGGTCAATTTTTAGTATTTTCCAAAGCCTTGGTTGAAATTCTCCAATGGAGGTGTTTCCCAGGACAGAGGCAGATAGAGGTAGCAGAATTGCACACCCTCTGCACCTCAGTAGCTCTGGGAACAGTGAGGCTCATAGGTAAGGAAATCAGGTTGTATCTCAACAGTGTGGGGAGTAAAAACATAGAAGACTGGCTTTTGAAGGGGGCCTGATGCTCCTGCAATGCCAGTGTTCTCAGGTCACTCCATGTGCTGCTTCCCATCTCAGGTGTGGGTCCCCTGTGGTGCAGCCACTCTGAACACCCACCCAGGACAGGGAAAAGCCATGTGCTTCAGGTGCAGAGTCCTGTGAGGGTGAGGGCTCTGTTGTCTGGGCAGAGAGGGGAGAAAGGATAGGATTCCTCAGCTTTGGATTTGGAGAGGAGCTGGGCAGCAGTGGAGGAGGGCCCTTTGTCCCATGAGGGTGATGCACTCAGCGAGCCCTGGGGCCCTGGGCTGGGTTAGAGAGAGGGTTTGTCAGTGCCATCCAGCCAGATCCCAATGGACCATCTCCGAGCTCCCTGGGGAGGGAACAAGTTCCCAGTGCGAGTCAGGGCTGCAGGACCTGTGTATGTGTGTCCATGCTGTTGCCGCGGTGCAGGGGCTGCTCCTCCGGCAGGGGCCCTGCACTGTCCCTGGGGTTTCACCTTTGCAGCAGCTCTGGTGCTTTGCCCAAGCTGCCCCACCTGAGGACTGGAACAAAAGAACTGAAGTGACAAGTCCAGAAACCTCAAGCTGGGATATGTTAACATCTGTTTTCCTGCCGGCTTCATCTTCAGTAGCTTCAACTGGTGCTACCCCCCGCCAGCTCCTCACCACAGTGCTTCAGGGAAGGTTAAGGCAGGTCCCACAGTGATCTCTGAAGAATCACAAACGTGTGATAAATAGTTAAGTATCTTCGTCTGCAGTCCCAAAGTGCAGGGCCAGGGACAGGAAGGACGTTCTGTGGCTGGTTTGGAGCCTGATGCTTTCTTCTTTCCTATTGAGGAGGGATTGATACTCCCAGCTGTTTTGGGAGTCTGGAAATCTCACCTAAGGCCTTGGATTGGAAGTGGGTCTCCATCAGCCATGTCTTGGAACAGGTGGTAGTTTGGCAGATGGGGCCTGTGTAGGTGCACAGTGGGGAACAACCTTCCTCCGTGAGCCCAGGAACTCAATGGCAACTCCAGTGGCCCTGTGGCCTCCAGGTCCTCAGGGCAGGAGGGCCAGCTGGGAGCAGCTCCTTGGTTTCTGTGAAAGGTCCCCCATGCCCCACAGGTGCTCCATTCCACGTGAGTGGAGTGACGGGGCACCACCAGGTGATTGCTGCAAGAACAGGAGTAATAAATCCTGGGATGAGGCAGGAGTGGCCACAGCGTGAAGCAGCCAGGGCTGTGCCCCCTGCCATAGCCAGAAATTAGAGCTGCTCCATGGGGCACACAGCAACTGGCAGCACCCCATGTCAAGCAGGGGAGCTGGCAGGTTTTCCACGGGGATGTAGAGGAGATGACTCCTCCCCAGTGCCCTCTTATTTTCATCAGCTATTCCTATAAACTTCCTGAGGAGGCAGAAGTGTGGCACACTGACACCCAAGATGCCAAGATGCTCTTGCTGCAGCACGGCTGGTTTTGACCACAAATTAAGCCAAACTTCAGTACAGATTATTTTTCAGGGTGATATGTAATTTAGTTACTGCTTTAAATTGAGAAAATATTTTGCTGCCTCAGTGAACAGATGTCTGTCAGTAGGGGGTAAGAGGCTGAAGGTGGAACTGGGCTGAGCCGTGGCTGCTGGCATCCCCCAGCACACTTGCTGCAATGGTGAGTGCTGGCAGGGTGTGTCCAGGCCAGGCAGGTGCTAGTGGTGTGTCCCTGGGCTCTCTGGTGCTGCCAGAGCATCCCTGGGCCATGTCAGTGCCCCCAGTGTCCCTGGCCCCCATTGGTGCTGCTGGGATGTCCCTGGTGACACTGGGCTGCCCAGTGGCTGCATTGACTGAATAGCCAGGGCTCTGGGGGGCCACTGGGCATCCCGGGGTGTGGGTCAGGTCATCTCCATGACAACATCACAGCATCATGGAGGAAGGCAGCAGGTTGCCATGGCAACCAGGAGCATCCCAGGGGCCTCAGCCCTGGCTTTTGGCTTTTCATGTTGCTTTGGGGATCCACCTCATGCCCAGCAGGCATGCCCTCTGGAAGCTGTGGGCAGCACCCAGGGCACAGGAGCAGCCACGGGGAGCTGGGTGGAGGCTCACCTGGGTGCAGGTGAGGTCTAAACCTGTTTTCTCCTTCCTGCAAAAGCCATGAGATTTTCTTTGCTATATTTATTTTTATAAATTATAATTAACATTAATAAAAAATATATTTATTATATTTCTCCTGTACCAGAAGCACCCACCCTACACATGGGGCCCAGCTGTGCCTGGCACCCCAGCAGACATTGATGGGAAGAGGTGACACACTGCAGCTCTGGGCTCACGCCAGCGATCCTGACAAAGGTATTACTGGAAAGGCAGAGATGGACCAGTCTATCCATTGCTGGCTGTCCCCAGAGTTGGTCCTGGTGGGACAGGAAGAGCTGTGGTCATTGGCATCCCCACCTTGGCCAGCTCTGGGGGAACAGGCTGCTTTTGGCTGATAAAGACTCCCCCCACCAGGGCAGAGCCTGGGCAGAGCAGGGGTGTCCCAGGAGGGATGGGGCTGTGGGGCCAGCATGCGGGGCTGGTGGTCAGTGCCACAATGGTCCTGGGCTCCCTTCCATCATGTCTCAGTCCTATCCCCAGACTGGAGTTTGAATTCCCCAGCACAGGCCAACCTTGCCACGTGCCCACTGCCCACATCCCCAGGGAATTCCTACCAGGAGCCGGTGTCTGCCAGCACTTGCCCTTCTGCCATCCTGGGGTCCCACCGCCTCCCCCAACCACCCTGCAGACTCTGGTGAGCCCTGGGGGTCCCTCCCCAGCCCTCCTGTCCAGTCCAGGGGGAGGGTGGTCTGCTGGGACTCCCCTGGCTGGGACCCTCCTGCCCAGGCCCTGGGGTGCTGCTGGCACAGGCTGAGGGCTGGGAGGGCCAGGGGCCCAGGGCAGAGCCCCCATGGTGCTCCAGCCCCATCCTGACAGAGGCATCCCCAAGCCAGCCCTTCCAGGCAGGGCTGAGGGCCCAGTGCCCTCATGCTCCCCCAGCAGTCCCTAACGAAGCCCATTTGATTACATTATTAAATGATTCAGTGCATTTTCTGCCTCTTAAATTACTTAATATATGTGCTTGTGTGATTCATTATTATTATTATTATCTAATAAAAGATTATCTGACTCACTTTCATGTTTCTTCCAATTACAATTTGAAATTGTTCCCACTCTGACCTTGCAGCTGCTGGATTTTCTAAAATTAGCCATAATGATGCATTTTACTAAGATAATTAATTAACTAAACTGAGAAAATTGAGTAGTAGAACTGCTTCACATGCTGCTAATTATCTTTTATTATGTCATCTTTACATACAAATAAAGAAATATTGTGATTATTTTAAATACTGTTTTCATTAGCTAATTCACTCATTAGTGCAGCGATGGCTCTGTCTTCCCCAGCAGCAGGAGCCTGTAGGGACTTGCTGCTGATTGACTGCAGAACTATGCCTTTCAGGTTGAGAAAATAGAGTTACAGTCCAAATTAGGTTTATTTTGTCAATTTATTTTAATGGCAGCTACAGGCAGCGAGCGGAAGGGGGTCATGGATGGTGGGAGATCCAGGAGCACCAAGGACTCCTGCTGAAGATTGGGGAGGTTCAGGTGGGGGGGAATGTGATGTAGGGGTGCTGTGCCCCCCAGACTCCTCTTCCCCAGGGGCCTTCTTTTTCAGGATGTGTCCTGTGATCCCAAGCTCTGTTCCACCCATCCAGAGCACCCAGAGCTGCTCCTGGCACCTTGTGGGAGTCTGGGAGCAGCTGGGTGGGCACCATTCATGGTGCTGTGCAGAAACTCTTCCTGTCAGACACTGGCCGTGCAGCCACGGGGGCTCCGGGGCAGCAGCCTTGGTGCAGAGGGAGCCCTGGAACCTCCTGCTGCTTCCCTCAGAAGTTTCCTGCTCCGACAACCAGGTGGTCGGCAGGAGACAGTGGGGGATGCTGAGAGCCCCCCACTGCTCCCTGCAGGCTGCAAGTCGTGCTGTTCTGAGTGTTGGCCACAGGCAGGAGCTGCTGCATTTGGGGAGCCCAGGCCGCACTCATGCCTGCCAAGAGCTCCCGGAGCTTATTCTCAACTCTCCACTGGCTCTTTGGAAGTGGATGTTGGGGGTTTGATGTTCCCAGCTTGGCACCCAGGTCCCTTCCCCAGCACAGGCACAATGGAGAAGGGGATGCATTTTGCTCCCTCCAGCCTTTTGCTCATAAATACCAGCTGTACTTATTCCAATGGGGAATTTGGGGGGTAAGGAGGGCCCACTCTCCAGGCAGGTGGTTTTTCACAGCCCTGTAATACCCCAGAGATATGAACAGGGATGAGGAGCACTGGTGTGTGCCGGGGGACAGGAGCAGCCCAGCCCCGACACGGCTGCCTGCCCAGAGCACAGGAACCATGGAGCCCCCTGGACCCCCTCCTCACAGCAGAGCTACTCCAAAACCTCCAGGCCCAAGATTTGTCTCCTTGAGGACGCTCCTGCAGTGACACGGGCTCCATCCTGGGAGATGTGCAGCCCACTCCAACTGCAAAGGTGACCTTGCTTTGAGCAAGAACTGGAATTAAGCATCTCCTGAGCTTCAAAGGACCTCATCACCCCATCACCCCACAATCCTGGGTCCCTGAGGCTCTCTGAGTGCCATTGAAGCCTGGCACCTGCCCTGGAGGCCCAGCAGCTGCCAAAGTCAGCACCAGTGTTGGTCTGTGATCCGTGCGACAGTGGGAGAAGCCAGTGGTGACAACAATGCCCCTGGCAGCTACCAGGGGCATGCTGAGAGCCTCCCACTGTCTCCTGCTGACCACCTGGCTCTCAGAGCAGGAAACCTCTGATGGAAGAAGCAGGAGGTTCCAGGGCTCCCTCTGCACCAGTGCTGCTGCCCTGGAGCCCCCGTGGCCACATGGCCAGTGTTTGATAGGAAGAGTTTCTGCACAGCCCCCTGCCCAGCATTTCTGGGGACAGATGTGCCCAAGCAAGAGGGAGACGTTGGCAGATGCAGCTCCAGCTGCCTCCTGGGAAGCCCCATGGTGCATCCAGCAAGTGCCAAGACCAGTGGGCACAAGGCACTGCAGCCCCTGCTGCCCCTGCTGCAGCTCCAGCCTCTTCTCTCACCCACCACTACCTTTGTTTCCATGCACAGCCTGAAAACTGCCCTGTTGGAACCTCCCATGGGCTTCAGGAACCTCTTTTTGGGCAGAGCTCCCATGAGTTCCACCCTCTGCCTCCTGCAGCCAGCAGAGACCTACTCTGGCTGCCTGCCCCCTGTGGCACTGCCTGGGACAGCCAAAATAGTATTTCTATAGGCCCCTGTTCACCATGGACATGTTTAAGAAACCCCTGACAGCTCCACACCAAGGAAAGCTCCTCATTTTTTGGTGGCAGCATCTGGGCAGGGAGTAGGACGGCGGCTGGGATGAGCATTGGGCACTTCTCCAGCTCTGTAGAAGCCTGGACAGTGGAGTTCATGCATTGTTATGCCTCAAACACTGATGACTGGCAAGTTAGACCAGGACATGCCTGGAAGGGGGGCCCTACAGAGGAAGGGAAGAATCTTTCTGGAGCTAATTTTCCTGTTCAGGTCCATGGTGACCACACAACACAGCACAAGTGCAGAAGTGGGGTCGAGGAGTGAGCAAGACAAATACTGGGGGACTGATACCACCAAGGATCCCAAAGTAGCCCCTGACTCTTTTCAGGAACTCTCCAGGAGAAAGCAGTGATGCCTCATACTGTTACTCAGACATAAAGAATCCCCTTCCTGGAGAAGGATATAGGCATTCCCATGCCAATTTGGATGTATATAACCTGACTTTTTGTTTCACACCCCCACTCCCAATGGATCTGTGACCATTACTCTGACCACATTGGAATTGCAATGATCAAGTCTCATCACTGGATCCACAGGTGGTGATATTTGTCCTCTCCACTATCTACTCTTGTACTTTCCTTCTCTTTTATTCTTTTGCTCATATATTTTCTTCATGTTATTTTTATACTTTTATAGAAAAACCAAAACCAACCATCCACCTCTTTTCTGCTACAATTAAATTGTTTCAATATAAATCTGCCTCATATATACACTGGTCATTCAGTGTTATTTCACTCCAAGGGATTTATTAACAAGAACTTACCCTGCCTCAGAGATGGGTCATAACCAACTCCTGGCCTGCCCTAGACCCAGTTTCCTCACTGGGGCTGAGTGTGTCCAAGCAGGGTCAGCCCAGTCCTACAGCCCCTCACACACCCCTCCAGCTTAACCAGGTCCCCCTGATGACTGCATTGCCCAAATGGAGATGGACCCTGCCTGGTCCCCTGCAAGGGGAACCTCCCTGGGTCAAAGTGCAAAAGGAAATAAGGTGGAATAATGACAAGGGAGGTTTAACCAAAAAAACACAGGGGAAAGCAAAGTGCCATGCTGGGAGGGGAAATCAAGGATGTGGAGCAGTTTTCTTATCACAGTTTGAAAGCGGCTGTCGGGAACACAGGGCTGCAGGTCCCAGGCAGGACAGGACGGGTTTCAGCCTTTAGCTTCATGTTTCACAAGGGACATGGAGGACATAGCCCAGCCCTGCACAGCCCTGTTCAGCCCTACCTACGGACAGTGCTTATGCAAACACAGTTTTGGTGGGAAGGGACCTTTAAAGGTTATTAAGTACAGGCCCCCTGCCCTGGGCAGGGACACCTTCCCAGGGTGCTCCAAGCCCTGTTCAACCTGGCCTTGGACACTTCCAGGGATGGGGCAGCCACAGCTTCTCTGGGCACCCTGTGCCAGGGGCTCAGCACCCTCATAGGGAGGAATTTCTTCTCAATATCCCATGTATCCCTGCCCTCTGGCAGTGGGAAGCCATTCCCTGTGTCCTGTCCCTCCATGCCTTGTCCTCAGTCAGTCTCCAGCTCTTTTGGAGCCACTTTAGGCACTGGAAGGAGCTCTGAGGTCTGCCTGGAGCCTCCTCTTCTGCAGGTGAACGCCCCCAGCTCTCCCAGCCTGGCTCCAGGGTAGAAGGGCTCCAGCCCTTGGAAGATCTCTGCGTTCTCACCTGGACTGTCTTGGTTTGAAGGACATGTGTCTGCCAAGGAAGGCAGGAACCTCCCTTGGAATGGAGAATATGACCCCTTCCCTCCGAATTATTATAACTTTGACATTACAGGGCTTTCAGGCAGAGGTATGGGAAAAGGAATAACAGCTCTTTCCTAGCGTGTGTATGGATAACAAGGCAAACAAACACCCGCAGCGGCAGCAGCAAGGAACAGAGCAGAGCCCGGTGCAGCCTCTCCGGGCCGCAGGCACGTTCCCCTCGGTGCAGTTCCGGGCACGGCCGGCAGGGGCGCTGGTGGCTCCCGGCCGGGCAGGGGGTGCGATGGTTCCCCCGCGCCTGCAGGGGGCGCTGTGGCGCGAGCTCGGCCCCTCTGCCCGCGGCAATGGCGGCTCCGCCGGCGGGAGGGATGGAAAAGGGGCTTCCTTGGCAAAGCGCCAGGGGCAGCCGGGCCCGGGGCCCTCGGGAGCCTGGAGGGACTGCAGCAGGAACCTCGGAGCGGCGGCTGCAGCGGCACGGGCGGGCACACCCGGGGGGCAAACAAAGTGTAGCAAAGACTCCAGAGCCATGCCAGGAGCAGCGGGGTGTCCCGGCGGACTCGGGGTGTCGGGTTAAAGTGTACTGAAACAGCCGGAGGCAGCGGCAGAAAGCAGCGGGGTCGGGCAGCGGCACCCGGGCTCCCACAGGCAGCTGCCACACGCAGCCAGGGAGATGCACCCTTGGAGAAGGGGAGGGGGTCGGGGTCCCGGGTTTATCCCCGAGGCACCCGAGTAGATGGTGAGGGTCCTTCCAGTCAGATCGGGTGTTAATAAAAGTCCCAGTTCACCGGCTTGCTCTTACGAGCAGAGGCTCACCCACGGTTAAGAAGAAGCAGTGCCGGGCTGGATTCCGCGGTGGCAGCGAATTCTTCCCGCGGTAGCAGCAACTCGACCGTTCCCCTCCAACAGCGAGAGAGAGCCAGGAGCNCAAACAGGACTCACGCCAGCAGCTCCATGGCCTCCTTGTGTTGGGGACTCCAAAGCTGGAAGCACCTCTGCAGGTGGGGTCTCACCTGAGTGGGGCAGGGAGGAAGAGTCCCCCCCTCACTTGCTGGGGATGCAGCCCAGAACATGGTTGGTTTTCTGGAAGGTCAGCACACACTTCCAGGAGGCATTTACCCTTAAAAATACAAGAGGTCTTCTGCCTTAAATCTCACATCCACCACAAGAAGGGCTGGTGCTGCTGTTCCGGATAATTCCAGAATAATTCCAGGCTGGGTTGCCCTGGGGATGGGATTAGTTATTTGGTCCAGAGCCATCATGCACATCCATCTTCTGCAGGTTTCTTGCAAGGTTGGGAACACTGGGAAAACGGGGACCACCCAGAGTGGCTGTTTGCAACCCACAGACCCACCTTCATTCTGCAGAAACTTGTTGCAGCAAAATTCTGCTGAGCTCTGTCCTGTTGCCAGCACAAACCCAGCACAAAGCTGCTCCCTTTTCCAGGGAGAATAATACCCCAGTGATGAGGAATTCACGTAAGACCGGACCTGCTATCACTCTGAAAATAGATTTCTTTGTAATGTTGTGTAATTAAGTACTACTTCCCTCCTTAAGCAGTTGTTGGCCATTGGGATACAAAGCAACATTTATGGCTGATGACTGCCATGAGAGGGGAGCAAGAGCAGAGCCAGTGTGGTGGGGATGGGGAGGGGACAGCGGGGCTGTTGGGGGGTGGCTGGTGCCAGGCTGCCCCGGGACACTGGGGATGGCACTTTGGGTGTCCCAAGGAGCTGCTCCTTGCTGACACCCCACTGCAGGCAGGGAAACCCCACTGACTCTGCGGGCAGATTTGGGGATGCAATGTCCCCAGCCCAGCCCTGAGAGGGTACCAGTGCCAAGGCCAAGGCACAGGCTGTGCCAGCTGGCCTGTGCTGGTCTTGCAGACCAGCAGAGGAAGAACTTGCTGGGTTGTTATTCGACTATCTGTGACCTTTCAACTGGAGCTGAATCTCCAGCGCAGGGGCCAGGCACCAGTTGGCAATGGGGTGGGCAGTGGGATGGACAGCCCAGGCAGCTTAGCCAGGAGCTGTGCCACACTAGGCACTGCTGGCAGCACCACAGCCCATCCTTTTCCTGCCATGCTGGTAGAGTTCCCGGGATGGAGGAGGGAAATGGGGAGGCAACACAGGAGGCCACGAGCTGCATCCCTGCTCCAGTCTCCTACACCATGAGGTGGCAAGCGGCACCCTAATTACTGCCTCTAATTAGGGGATCAATTGACTCTACAAGGACTGTGCAGCCACCTCTGCCATGGAGCAGGGACTTCCTGGCATGGCCCTGGGCAGAACGAGGTCCCGTGGTGGGGGATTAGTGCTGCTGTTGGGAAACCCTGGACACAGATTCACTTTTGCTGAAGCATTTTTAGGATGTTCAGCTTCAAGTTTCCATCTGTGACCCCCAAATTATGGTGTTATTAATGTGAGGAGGCAGCACTAACCCAAGTGACATTTAGTGGCGGTAGGAATGAGGGCACCCCGCCAGTGTTGGAGCAGAGGACACCTTGGAGAGGTCGGTCAGGTTGAGCCCTGGGCAGCTGAAGATCTCCCTGGAGAGCCCGCAGAGAGGCCGAAAGTCACCCCAGGCTTAGCAGAGATCAACTGGCCACCTGATGCAGGCACCTCTGCTCCCAGCTCTAGTCTCTCTCTCCAGGAATATCTCCACTCCAGGGACACAGGCAGGGAACATGGGTGGCGAGGGAACCATCCTGCTACTGCATTCCAAACCAAGGGCTTCCCAGAGCCCTGGAGAGGGAGAGCTGAGGTGCTGCCAGTCCCCGTGTGCCTGCTCTGGCACAGGGCTCCTCATGGCAGCTCCAATGGCAATAACACGGCCAGGGAACAAGGTCCCCTCGGACATGGCACACAAGGACAGTGGACACAGGGATGGCGCTGACAGGGATGGAATTTATGGTATGGAGCACACAGGGATGGAGCACATGGGGATGGTGCAGTGCTTGCTGAGGTGCCCCAGCACACTGACACCCACAGCCTCAAGAACCCCAGCCTGCAGCCAGGCAGGGACTGTAAAAGCCACCAGTGCCTGGGGGCGGGGGAGCCACAGCTGACAAGCTAATGTTGATTCACAGGGTGCCACATGTCACTCCCTCCTGCACAGCCACAGGAGCCAGGGTCACCTGGGATCAGGGGGACGAGGAACATGGGGCACCTTTGCCAAGTGGTGGGGTGTTGTACTTGGACACGAAAAGAACCACGCAGACACCTTGTCAAGAGAGAAGCAGAAAAAGAGAGGCCAGATGACTCTGAGCCTTTATTATATATGTTCTTAGAAACCACCGTGGATTGGAGGGAGAAATTACTACCCCTCAATCACAGTGGTCAAAGGAAAATCTATCAAATGTCTCCGCCTAGGAGAAATGGAATGCAAACAATAAAACACGGTTAGCAAAACATGGCTGTGTTTACAGAAAGTGCGTGAGAAACTCTTACAGAAATGAAAACATTGAAGAACTGCAAAACTCAGGGCAACCGTGGGGCAGGGTGAAAGCTGGGGACAATGCCGAGAGTCACCTCCCTCAGTGTTGCATGGTGTTCTCCTGCATGTGCTGCAACCCTGGGCTGAGGTTGGGGTCATCCTTCAGAGTGTCTCAGCCTGAATGGGTACTGGAGGCTCCCCAAAACACACTCACACCCCCAGACCCTCCCTCCCACTCCCCTGAAGTTTGTTCTTGCTGAAACTTGCTGGAAATGGCTGCTCCTCATGCCCCTATTCCTTCCCACCTGCCTGACCGGTCCTGCGGGAAACCCGCATTTTTGCCCCAAAAATATGTGCCTGAAGTTTGTCTTGTTTGTTTCTGCCTTGCCCTGCCCCCTTTTTCTTCCTCCCCCACAACTTACCTGCTTTTGGCCTGAATAAATCTTGTCCTCTCCCTGGCACAGCATCATTGTCCCCTATAAGAAGTCTCCCAAAGGGAACAAATCAGGATGAGGGGGGCCCTTCCTCCATGCCAGCACCAGGTTCAGTAATGAACTGACACCCTGGTGGCTCTTGGGTTTGGGCTGTTTTATTGTCAGTGTTTCAGGAACAGCAACACCAGCCCTTCACATGGTGGATGCGAAATTTAGTGACACCTGGCTGGTGCCTGACTCAGTTTGCCTATCAGTGACACACAGCTGATGCCCCAGGGCCACACCACACATCTGCCAGGGCTGCACAGTGTCAGGGAGCCTTGCAGTGCCAAAGGAGTCTTGGGGTGCTGTTCCAGGGTACTGTCTGTGGTGGGACCCACCCCTCTGCCCACATAGGGAACTGCAAGTAGTTGGTACCATTAATTCACATGAAATAATTGTGCTGGCTCAGCAGGGTTTGTAACAAAATGGTAAGGAATGGAATTTTTTAAGGAATTAAGTTATTTCATTGAGTCAAGGAAAATGAAACTGAGTTTTGCTTTCAAACAGGAAACTTCCATATTCTATGGCATTCAGCTCCAGCACAGACCTTAAAAAATACCCTTGTTTCCTTCCCTGTTCGTCTTCAGTGGAGACCATAGCTCAGAGGATGGCAGGATGACTCATGGGATGCTGGAAGGCTGGAAGCCGTCAGCCCTAGCCTGAGCTTTGCTTGTCCCAGTGTCTGCCCCTTGTCCCTTGTCCTCTCACTGCAGAGAAAAGAACCTTGTTCTGCCTCTGCTCCTGCAGCCCTGGGTGCTCCTGGTCCTCTGTGGCAGGTCACCTCCTCCCCCCAGCTCCCTCTTCCCACCCCCAATCAGCTCATATCCCTGGAAAGCTGTGGAAACAGCCTGGCTGGGGTGATGCTCAGGGAAGCTGTGCTCCTCTCCTGGAGGGCCAGTGTATCCCAACAGCTCTGTGCTTCTCCGCAAGGTGCTGGTCAAAGAGGGGCATTGGCAGCCGAGGGTCCCTGTGGTGGGAAGGTGCTGCTTGTGCCTGGGGGTCTGGCAGAGCCAGTGGCAAATCCTGTGCCTGGTGGCCAGCCCTGACCCTTGCCCTGGGCTGCTCCACATAAACAGCTCCCAAAAGCTGCCCCACTCGCTCCCACCAGGCCAAGGAAGTCCAGCGCCCATATGGGAGCTGGGAATACTGGGCAGCCCAGCACGTGCATCTCTTCCTGCTGCCAGCCTGGCAGCTGGGCTTGGCTCTGGCCAGATCCAGACAACAGCTGTACGGATGCAGTGGGAGGACAGGAGGCTCCTCGCATTGAGCTGATTGCTGTTTAATGAGCTCATTTTCCTTTGCATTATTGATTTCCCTTGGCTCTGCTGTGAGTTGGTTTGCCTCTGGGAAACAATGACTCAGCACCTCTGAACAGGGCTCTGCCTTAAATCCACGGGATGCACTGGAGTGGTGTGGGCAGGGAGCATCCTGCTGGTTGAGGCTGCTCCAGGCAGTGCTGAGTGGGCATGTTTTTCCATCCGGTGTTGATGACAAAGCACAAAGCTCCAGGAGAGGGTTCACACCCCTGGGAACTATGCCCAGAGCTTGGATTTACACCACATACTGACAATGTCCAAATGCGGCCTTGTAGCTGGAATAACTCAAACATGGCTTTTCCTGGCTCCAGTGCTCTGCTGCTGGCTGACAAGAGCTCACATAAACACGGACACATGGACCCCTTTGCACCATCACGGACTCTGCAGCCAGCACAGAGGGGCCTGGGAGTCCCCTCCCTCCCACCAGCCCCTTGCCCTGATGCCTGCAATGCAGACCATCCCCAGCCAGCGGCACCCTTGCCCAAAGCTGCCTCCAGCAGCTCTGGGGCTGCTGCATGGAGACGGATGCTGTTCAGAGCTCAGCTTGGGTACTCACTGCTCCCCCGTGCCCTGTTTCCTCCCTGGCTACCCTCACTCACCTCCTGGCACCAGGCTAGAAGGGGAAGGCGTGCCAGCCTGGCCAGCCCCAGTGCTGCCGGCTGCCCTAGCACAGGGATAGGTGTGAAGCTGCACACCTGCAACCTGCAGAAGCCACGGGAGACCCGGGAGGGATGTGGCATTCCCAGCACAGCCCTTGGGCACAGAGGAGAACGGGAGTCAGCCTACTGATGCCCACCCTGTTGGGGTACTCCAGAGGGATGAACAAAAGGAGCTGGAAGTCTAAATGTGCAATCAAGATTATGATTTAATTGGCATAACAAAGGCTTGGTGGGCTCAGGCTCATGACTGGAATATTAATATGGAAGGATGAAGCTTGTTCTGGAAAGACAGGCAGCAGATTAAGGGGAAATGTACTGTTTTGTATAGGAAGGCTGGATACATTTGGCTTGCAATCCAGTAAGAACCCGGATGCCATCCTGCCAAGCTGAGGGGCTTTCCATGAGCAATTGCCAGGCTAACCCAAAACCCAGGACATCAGGGTGGTGGAGAATGTCCCTACCCAAGCAGCTGGTGTGGTACCAGGACAGTAGGGACAGACTGTCCAGAAGACACTCCCAAGGCTTTAAAAGTGATTTTTTTTCTTTGGGAAGTGGCAAGTAGAAGAGAAAGGCTATGCTTCTAACCTTGAGATGTGGATGTGGAGTGTGGGGAAAATCAGTGGGATGAATGCCACCCAGCCTTGAAAGAGCTCCTTTTCTTGCAGAGGGAAAGTGCTAGAACTTGGAACTGGGAATAGGAACCTCTGGGGCATGGGAGCAAGATGCTCGGGGCTTTGTTCAGGTATGGTTCAAACAGCTCCACAACTGGACAGACCAAAGCTCTGTGAGCCCAGGTCCAGGGTCTGGCTACCCTCATGGGGAAAACCTTGTCCTTAGAGCAATTTCCCTGATCCTGCTGGGTGCTGCCCTGCCCCTGTGTGCACCTCAGGTGTCTCCAACCCCCCTGATGTTGGCCATGTCTGCTGTTCACGGCTCACCAGCCCAGCTGGAGAGATGCTGTGGGACACCACAGCAACGGCCATGCCAAAGGCCATGTCAGGATGGGGAATATCCCATGCTGTCTCCAGACTCCCAGAGCAACCGGAAAGCAGACAGGCAGGTTTGAGTGTAAACACATCCACTCAGAATGCAAAATCAAGAAGGCCAAAAGGAACAGAAAAAGGATTCAGCAGGCAAGGCAGTGAGAGCACATGGAGAGGAAGGGGACAGGCAAAGCCACGGCTGATGCTTTGGGGTGGAAAGGGGAATGATGGATACTATGGTGCCAAGAGCATTCACTGCCTCAGTGCCTCAGCCTGAACCAGCCAGGGTGTGCAGTCAGCACCAGTGAGAGGCAACAACCCTGCCAGGAACAGGACTGGGGAGCCTGGGGAGACAGAGCAGTGCAGGCAGGCCCCATCTGGCAGCCCTATGTGGATGCAGGCAGGTCAGGAAGAAGGAAATCTGGGAGCAGGAGGGCAAAATCAGGGAGCTGGGACAGCAGAAGGGCAATGCTGTGTGCTCTTTGAAAAGAGGAGAAACCTGAGTGCTACTTTGGACCTCTGGGAAACACAAGGATAAGCAGCAAAGCAGCCCACAAACCTGCAGGGTGGCACACTGGGGAGCAGCTGCCAACTGGCTTCTCAGGGCAAATTGTGGCAAACCTGGTCTGATTCTCTCCTCTGACAGAATAGGAAACACAGCGTGTATGCTTGATGTTCAAAGGACTTTGACACAGGTCCATAAAAACATCTCAGCAGCAAGCTGCAGATCATGCCCAGCCTAACCCTGGTGTGAAATGAGTGCTGGTCCCAGCTCAGCCTCCAGGCTGTGGCTGTCAGCAGGTGAGATCATGAGATACACAACTGCAGGCATAGCAGGAAGACAGGAAATGTGGGGATTATGTCAGAAGGCAGATTCCTAACCCCAAACTCTCCCTACACAACACCTCACTGAGAAATTAACAGGCTTGGGGAGCAGGACATCACGGAGCACAGCCCCATACTGGCAGCATCCCAGCACAGCCAGCACATTGTATAAACAAATTACTTGCAAGAAGCAATTTTGGTGGGAGGGACTGATATGCTAATTAACAACTGCAGAGCAGAGGGCTAACAGCAAAAAAAAAGGGGCAAACACAATGCTGGGATGTGTAACTGTGAGAGGGCTGTGGAGCTGCTGGAGGCAGCTCTGCCCTTCTCCACAGCAGCTGGGAGCAGTGGCTGGAGAAGGCAGCTACGTGTGGACATTGCCTTTTGGGCTGGTTGGAGAGGATCCAGATAAGAATGTCAGAGGCCTGGAAAACATGACTGCAAGAAAACACAGCAAACGTGGGACTGTTTAATTGGTGGGAGGGAGTGAAGGGGGCTGCAGCAGCAGTCTGCTGGAATGTAAACGATTCCTGCAACAAGGAATCTGCCCATGCCAGGTAACACAAATAGAATCAGGCTTAGATCATGACAGGGAAAATAAAGGTAGTGGGAATAATCTTCCCAGTCATAAGAAGGAGGGGCTGGAGTCTCCATTGTCGAGGTTTCTGAGAGACCCAGGTCCACAACAGCATGGTATTACACGATATTAGCATTAGCCGGTCCCAAAGGTTCCCTTGTTTCCAGGATTTAACCATTTCTGGGCACAAGCACATGGAAAACTCTTTTAGCAGGGGCCTGGCTGTCCTTATGGCCTGTGAAGAAGCAAAAGTAGAACTGGACAGGAGACCAAAAGGGATAAATGGGGCTGTATGGGCCATGGGAGCACCATTGTCACCATCCCACAGAGCCACACAGGTTGGTGCTGGGGATATCAAACCAGCTTCCCTCAGGAACAGACAGATGGAGAAGTCATAGGAATGAAATGTTGGGGTAAAACAAAGCAGATGAAGCTCATGTGGGCAGACACCCTGCCATACTGGGTGCTCAATGGGAGCCTGGGGAAAGATGAGCCTGGCAAGGAAACCTGTCTGCAAACAAAATCAATTGGGGACAGTGAGAGGACAACATGCCAGGTGAGAAACTGTGTATAGAGACAAGGGCAGTGTAATTTGAATTTGTGAAATAATTTCTGTAGTCTCAGTCCAGGGGCAGTGCTGTTCGATGGGTCTGCTTTAGTTGCACGCACTGGATGAGCAGAGCTCACGCAGAGATGGGTGATGGATGCTCAGGGATCTGGCTAATGATGAGCAGCATGTTAAGCACCCTTCACTCTCACTAAGTGGAGGAGTGCTCAGAAGCACCTCTGAGCTGGCAGCTCCAAAGTAATAAGAGCCACAAAACTTGAGCAAAAAGTTAAGTCCAGGGGAAGTCACTGGGAAACTGCTGGTGGATCTTTCTCCCCCCAGGTAAAGCTGCTGTGCACAATGTGCCCCTGGGATTAGGTCTGACCAGATGAAGGTGACAGCTTCTGCCACCACAGCTGACCTTGGCAGCACCACGTGGGGTCCACAGGGCTCATACAGGGCAGGAGGATGCAGAACATCACAGCTGCCTGCTCAGCCTTCTTCCTCAGTCCAGGACTGCAGCTGCAGAAGAACATCAGTAAAAGATGAGGTATAAATTCTTCATAGATTTAAACTTTTATGTGTAATTTTTGCTCCATACTTGCCTGCAGGATAAGGTGGGCTGTGATACTGTGCCTTGTGGGACAGCCTCTCATGGGGCATGTGGGGTCCTGTGGGGAAGGAGGCTCCCAAGTCCTCTCTGTGTGATCCATCACAATCTTACACCCATGCCATAAGCAGGATGCAGTGTTGGACAGACCCCAGGTTTACGGCACTGACAAAGCACAGAGCTCATGCAGGGAGAGAGTGAGCGACAGCCCTGTGCACAGCACCCCACCTTCCCTGACATCAATTATCTGCAGCAGCAAAGCCCAGGAAACCACTTAATAATCCCAAATAATCCCACAGGAAAATTTACAACAGCAATCAGATAATTTAGCTGATAGAAACTCTTGAGGACAAGGGAATTTCCTCAAATAACCACATCCACAGAAACCTCTGTCCTTGAATGAGGAACTTCCAGCTGCAGCCTACCTTGCCAACTCTCTAGACCAAGGCCAAGGGAACATCGGGGTCTCCTGCATAGCCTGGAGGTTGACTGCTCCTGCCACAGCAGAGCAGAGGGAACACAGGCAGGATAACCCCACAAGCAACAAGCAAAACCAGGGCCAAGAGGCATCTGGGTTGGAGCACCTCCAATCCTATGCGCAGTTCGGGCCACCCCTTCAGCTGCCGATGGAGGAGCCTCCCAGCTCCTCGCTGTTGGCTCCACTGAAGGGCACCTGACACATGGGAGTTTTCACAAGGATCAGGCCATGGTGACCCCTGGAGCTGGGGAGTCCTGTGGTACCCCAGATGTGTCCAAGCATCTCACCTGGGTTTGGAGTGCTCCTCAGATCTCACACTGGACCCCACTCTGCCCTAATTCACTCTGCCACACCAGTCTTCAAGATGTTGAATTCTGCCTTGATGACACGAATAATTACTCATGGCTGCTCACAGGCTTCACAGGGGTTTTAAAATCTGATCCCTCCCCTCCAGCTGCCTGCAGGCTCTGTCTTTCACAGGGGCATAGGTGTGCTCCAAGAGCAGGGAAGGGAAGGAGGTGTGCTGCCCCATCAGAGGAACTCCCTCTCCTTCCTGCTGTGTTGGATCTGTCTGGAACCATGGCTGAAGCTGGTGGAAAAGGGCTGCAAGGGCAGCTCCATTGTCTAGTTTGCCTCATCACAGGCATTTAGCTGTTGAGCTCTGCTTCTTACCTGCTTTGCAGTGTGGCAGGGGCTGGGCTGGCACCCAGCGGGACCTGGTGGCTGGACCTGCATGTCCCCCTTGATCAGGCAGCTTGGGGGTCACTGCCCACCATCAAGTGCTCCCAAGCTAATCCTCCCAAAAGCCCTTTGCAAATGTAACCGATGCTTTTGCTGCTGGTGTGACTACAGTCTCCATCTCCAGTTTCACGGCTCCAGTCTCTGAAATGGCCCTGAGTTCTCCACTGCTGAAGGGGACCCATGACAGCAGCCAAGGGACTTGTGCCCAGGGAGGGCCACCAGCACAAACAGCAGGGATGCATCTGCTCTTGGGATGCAACAGCATGAGCAGCAAGGGCTGGTAAATCTCCATGCAGCCTGTCTGAAGGGCCACGGCCAAGCCTTGCTGGGTGCTGGGTCCCAGGTAGTTCTCCCGGTTCTGGCACTGGGTCATGGGCCCATGGATGCCCAGCTTTAGAAAATACCCCCTTCAAAGGTGTGACATAGTTGATGCAGGCACGGATGGGTTTAGCCAAAGCATTTCCCAAAGGAATTGACCTTCACTTCAAGCAGAGCAAATCTTTCCCAAATCAAATTGCTTTTGTGACATTCCTGAATCAGCTTAAGGGGGTTTGTTCTAGCAGAGAGCCAGATACATTAGGTTTTGCTCTAAAGGACATAAATTTATGTGATCTTGATGCCTTAGGTTTTAACTTTCATATTTTTTAAATTCTGTATTCCTAGTGTGTAAATCTGAAGTGCCATGTAGCCTGTGAGCTGCTGCTCTCTCATGCTGAGACAGACAGAACAAACCTCTCCAGGCTGCTCTCCAAGGACACCCAGCCCGGCCTAAGCCCAAAATGTGTAACCCAGCATCTTGAGAAGGGGGGCAAGCTGAGGGCAAATTCCATCATTAGCTAAAGTTTAATTGGTGAAATTGGGTTGATATGCAAATAGACCAAACCTATAAAAGTGTGAGGAACTTGTGACTTGGGGTCCATCTTGGGTGTAGCCTGTGGCCTGCCCAGGGTGTACCTCTGAAGGCCTTTCAAATAAATA
This sequence comes from Pachycephala philippinensis, assembly GCA_013397055.1. Taxonomy (NCBI): domain Eukaryota; kingdom Metazoa; phylum Chordata; class Aves; order Passeriformes; genus Pachycephala; species Pachycephala philippinensis. The sequence continues at coordinate 221,772 of VWZT01005918.1, read as the reverse complement.
TCCACCTTTATTCCCTTGCTCCTGTCTAGTCTCTGTTTCTAGGTTGGCCTCTTTAGGCATCAATCTCATCCCCCCTTTGAACCCCAGGCCAGAGACCATGTGTGTCTTGAGCCCCTGAGATGGTCCTGCACTGTATCTGGTTCCCAGACACGGGACTCTTGTACTGGGGTATGTGCACAAACCCCCTGGCCCACACTGAGCCTCTATCAGCATCTGCACCATGGAGGTAGCAGATAAGCAGAGGCTGAGCAGCCCAACACCCCTGTCACATACAAACTCCAGTCCAAAGCGGAAGATTGGCACTTTCTGATTGTGCCTGTGCCACGTATGGGGAGAGTATGCTCGAGGATGTTTGAGCTGACCTGACTGCCAGGTGTAGCATGCCCAGGCTGACTGTGACCCCGTGCTGTGGCCAGGAGGACACAGTCTGTTCATGCTGATGACTCCAGCACAATAACTTCAGTGGTTTCGCCCAGGTTTTTATCAGCATAAGCAATCTGTATTGAAATCTGCATCTAGAGAAGAAACATGCAGTAAAACCAGCACTGTCTGCTGGTGTACATCTTAACATACCTCATTTATGGTCCATTCAGAAACTATCTTGTGTGTCTACTGTAAAGTCTGCAGGACAGCTTCTGGACAAATGTACCCTTCTGCCTCGCTTTTCAAATGGATCATCAAAGAGGGATGGGAGAACTGAAGCTCCTGGTCCTCGGTTCTGACCTTCATTTGGAAAGCCAGGATGTCAGACAGAGCACCTTGGTGACAATGAGAGCCAAGCTTCCCCTCCAGCCTGGACCTGGTGCTGTGTGGCCATTCATTGGCATGGGAAGACACCCAGCAGAAAGGAGCTGAGGGATCCCCATGCTGGGACAAATGGGACAGCCTGGCTACTCTTCATGTAAAAGCTCCAGAGCCCCAACAAAGCCTCCAGCTTGTAAGGAGACCCCAGGTAACCATCGGAGACACACCAGCCTCCCCAGAACTGGGCAAGTGAAGGATGCTCTGAAATGTGCAAACATACACAAGGCCACAACAAGCCAGGGGCTGCTACATCAGCAGCAGCTGAGACTGATTTTAATTTACAGAGTTGGCAAAAGCCCTGCATCCCTCTACCACAAGATGCCTTTGGCTAACAGCAGTTAGCTGCTTCTTTAATGGTCTCTTCAGACAGCTTCCAAAACCTGCCCTGATCCCAGGTGAGGGCTGCCACCACAGAGAAACCTTTATCTCCCTGGGCTTGTCTCAGGGGGTGGGAGATCAGCCAGAGGGGACGCCACTCATTCTGCCTGCCCCTGCAGAAACCCAGCCTGCCCTGCAGGCATCTCTGGAGCATCCCTCTCTATAAGGGAACGAGATTAGCCTGGGAACACTTGGCATTTCTTCAGCCTCGAGGGACTCTGTCCTTTCTACTGTCAAAGCTGTCCCTGCAGCTGCCAGGGCCTGTCCCTGTGGTGGCAGCATACCCAGCACTGCGCTTGTGGATGCCCGAGGGTTCCCAGACCCGTGTGTGCCAGCTGGGCACGTGCACCCGCCTGGCCAAAGTGCTGCAGCCCCGAGGTTTGCCCGGGCAATCTGTACTGCCGCTGCATCTTAAGCAGGGATTGGAAGTCTCTGGGGCTCCTGGCCAGGACATGCAGCGCCTTTGGCACTGTCTGCAGGCACGGCACAAAGCTGCGGTGCCTCTCAGCCCAGCGCTCCTGAGGGGAGGCTGCACCTTCTGCTGCAAAATCTGGGCTTGAAAAAATCAGTGACTTTTGTGAGTGCCATGCAATGTTGGAGGTCCTCTGTCCCTGGTGGCAGCTCAACTCTTGCTGCTCCTCACAGAGCTGCACGCAGGAGCTGCCAGAGCAGAGTCACTGCACCAGTGACACAGGGAACACGATACAGGTCACAACCACCCACCTGCGGATGGCTGGTGCTGTGAGTAACCACCTTTGTTTGCGTTTTGCTTTTCCTGATTCCAGGTAATATTGGTTTCAAGGGAAGTACATAACAGTAATGAGTTTCTCTTTCAGGATGGGGGACACCTGTAAATCAGGGCCACAGTGGGTGTTTGTGCATGTGGTGGGTAGTAGCATCCACACAGCACATTGCAGGTAAGGATGCAGGTAAGGATGCATGCTGGTGCCGGGCTGGCTGAGCTCCCTGGGAGGAGGCAGGTTCCATCTGGGCAGTGAAGTATGGAGGTATCCTGAGCCCAGAGGAGTTTTCCCAGGGAAGACTGCCACAATCCCTATTTGCAAATGCTAAAATGTCAGATTATTATTATTATTACTACTACTACTACTACTACTATTATTATTATTTCTTCAGATCAGAAGAGAGTTATCCCAAAGACTGTCTACAATGATGGGTGCTGGCAGCAACACTGTATTCCAGGTGATGCCTGACCCCAGCTCTGCTCAGCTGCACTCACAGGGGTTACAACCTGAGCCCAAGGGGATTTGGAAACAGCCAAACTCAGGATTTAATCCTATTTTCCAGAGAGGCTGAGGGAGGTTCTAGTACTGGCATCAAAGGATGCTGAGGTCGCTCAAAAACAAAGCTCATGCTGGCCTTGTGAGGGACCAGGTGGGAAAGGTCACAGTTTGGGCATGTTCCTCAGTCCTGTGTGGGGGTTGCAAGCACAATGAATTACTGACTCTGGAACAGTTCTCTGAATCACCTTGTCCAAAACACAGCAATCCCACTCTGTAAATAATAAACAGACATGGCCTGGATTAAGACTGAACTGGCAGATGAGTTTCTGTTATAAAATCATGCATTCTTTTTTTTGTCCAGTATTGGAACCCACAAAATTGAGAAGCCAAGAGAGAAATCAGTGATGGGCCACCAAGGTGGGGACAGGGTCCTTGAATATAGGTGGAGGAGCTGGGCTGCTTTCTCCTGGTGAAGAGGTAGCAGGACCTGACCCAACAGCAGTCTACAAGTACTGATAAAGCAGTTTCAAGGATGATGGACTCAAAACCTTCTTGGCAGTGCCTGGTGATACATTAAGGAGCAGTAACCACAAAGTCCTAAAAGGTTAAGGTGGAATGTTGGGATGGTGCAGCCTTGACAGAGGTCCCCAGACGGGTGGGGGAACGTCTGGCCATGGAAGGTGCTACAGCTCAGGTAGGCAGAGCCATGGCTGATCTCATCTTGTGCTGATCATCAATGTGGTGCTGGGAAGAGACCTCTGGAAACCCCTTACATAACCTCCTGTGGTCCTTTCCCATCAAAACTTCTGCAATTCTGTAACAAAGGTGTTACAATGTCTTTCCAAATGATACTTGCCAGGTGAATCTGGCAAGGGAATTTGTTTGTGCTTTGCTTTATCGGTCCCTAACCCCTGGCCAGCCAATTTTACATGTACAACAACGAGCCACTCCTTTCGAGACCAACCAAGCAAAGTGGTTGATCTACAAATAAGGTGTTTTGGTTCCCCAGTCATAAAGTACCAATTAATTCCATCTTAACAGGCATTCTTCACTCTGAGGCTGAAGTGCTGCTCTGGAGACAGAGCGAAGATACAGCACAGGATGAGGTTGGTTTGCCAAAGGTTGACTGGTGCAGGACGAACACATGAGGTACAGGCAAGGCTGGTGGCTAGAGAAGGAGCAGGTAGGACTAGGGAACAGGGAAGGCATGGAAGAGGAATACTGCACATGTGCTGGCCTTCTATAAGCAGAAAGAATCTGAACCTGGACAGGAGAGACAAAACATACATGTGAGATCTCAGCAGTGTCCACCAGTGCCATCCATAGGCAAGGAGCCAGACTGAGGGAGAAGAAAGGATGGAGGGTGGAGATGTGGGTTGGAGCAAGCAAGAAACAATAAAGGAGAATGCTATGGAGAAGGAAGAGTTGCTTCACTGGGAAGAGCACAGTATACTGGTCTGTGTGTGGGACTGGGAGGAGCTGTGGAATGGGGTGGGTGTAGCTCCGTGATGAATCCGTGTCCATTGGCTGTTTTTAATCTACAAGTGTGCAGTGACAGGTGCATGCAGAGGACACCAGCACTGCCCAGTGATGCCGCCCAGCAAGACCTCCATGACCAGTGGAAGAGCTGTACAGCTCTGGGGAGAGCATCTGGGAAAAGCCAGGAGGTATAAAGGGAACATGCCAGCCAGACAGCACAGGACATCCGTGCCAGCTGGTATTGAATAGGCCAGGACTTCAGTACAGGGCTGTGCCAGCTTCCCAAGGGGCCTGGCAGGCAGTATGGCTGCATGAGAACTGCCCTGTACTCAGTTCATCAATCTGAGTCTCAGCAGAGCTAATTATCTCCAGCAGTGTTTCTTTTGGTGCCAGAGCATCTCTGCATCAGCAAGGAGGATGGAGTGACTGCACACTGCCCCCTGCTCCTCTTCCCCAGCATTCCCACCTTCCCAGGCAGAACAACAGGCATGGCACTGCGGGCCACCAAAGCGACGGTGCTGTTGGTGCAGCCGCGGGGTGCTGAGACGGAGGAGGGACTGTGGCGCAAAGCCCTCAACACTGTGTGACCAGGAATAGACGTCCCAAGGAGGTCTGGTTGTAAGTAATTCCAATGGAAAACCCACCTCGGCAGACTTGGCTCACCGTTTTAACTGGTGCTGGACCCGAACCCTGCCGGACCCAAACCTTGCCGGTTGCTCCGTGCCAACTTTCTCCCTGGAGAGGTGGGTCACCCAGCCCGTGCCCTGAGCCTGCTCCCAGCCCGTCTCCTGGCACACCCCTCTTACTACTACTACTCCCTCCTCCCAGGCCTGCGGCCTCCGAGGCCGCTCCCGCGCTTTGCTTCCCCGCGGGGCCGCCCGCAGCCGCCTTCGCACCTCGAAGACTTCGGCGGGCCTGGGCGGCAGCGCCTGCGCAGAACGCGGCGCGGGGACGAGGCAGACACAGCCCCACAGCAGGGCCGAGCGATGCGGTGCGGGCAGACTGCGGTGCGGCAGGTCACGGGGCGATGTGGGCGGTGCGACCGGTGCGGCCGGGTCCCGGTGTGGCACGGGCGGGGCCCGGGGCGGGCGGGTCACGGGGCGGGGCTCGGAGCCGGTTCACATCCGGGCAACGCGCGGCGGGCGCGGACGTGGAGCGCGCGG
>VWZT01005918.1:121457-216159 GCA_013397055.1 Pachycephala philippinensis | reverse complement strand
TCCCGGCCGGGGAGGGGGAAGCGAGCCCCCCCGGGTGCGGGGTGCCGGAACCTGCCCGCGGGGCGCAGTTCCCCCCTGGCATCTCGGCTGCGGTGCTCAAGAATACCAATAATCAAGTCTTTAAACTTGGCGGTCGGGGGGAAGAGGGTTCCTTTGCGTGCTGGAGGTCCCGGGGCGCGGGCTGCCCGCTGCCCGGCCCTGCCGAGCCAGGGTGCGGAGGGAGATGCGGTGGAAGGGCCGCTCCCGCCGCGCTGGGCCGCGGGCTCGTCTCTGTCAGCGCGGTTCCGTCCCGCTGCGCGCGGAGTAGACGCGGATCAGTTGTGACACCGCAGCCATGTCACAACAGAGGCATCGCAGGCACGGTGGAGCCGCGTCTCGCTGCAGTCATCGCGCCCGCTGCGTGTCTGTGGCCGCGCCGTGGGGCTCCCTTGTGCTCGCCAGTGGCGTTCACTGGCGATGGAGGTGGTGGATTTTAGCCTTGATCGATGAGGTTTGTACGATGAAGGCTGTGAGAGACACGCACGCAAACAATACGGGAGGAGGAAGCGAAATCGTCAGCTCGGGTTGCTGCTGCGAGGGTGCACCCGCCTGAGAGCGGGTCCCCCTCTGGTTATCAATTTGCCTGCTGACAACTACGCTGAACTCGCAGTGAAGTCGGGGACCGCGGGGGCCAGGCAGGCTGCCTCAGCACACGCAGTGTTGGTTCTGCCTGGTCTGCTGCTGGCCTTTGATGTGGTAGAGTTTTTTGGTAATTTTGCTATGAAAAATGCTTGCTTTGTTTCTTCAGGGAGTCGGGACGCTTTTAGCCAAAAGCCCAGTCATTTTTCTTGTTTACATCCTGCTCAGGAAATGCAGCAAATGCTGTTGGGGTTGGAGAATGAGGAGAGATAGATGGAGATGGTTGACTGTGCTTGTGCAGTGTCCGATGGGACTGGGCAGAAGCCTCCAGCACCCCTCAGCTGGCACCGGCCTCCCTGGCACGGGGCTCCTGGCGGGCAGAGAGATGCTGTTGTGTTGTTAGATGTTTATCCCTGACCCCTTCATTTGCAGAGTATCTTGTTAACTGCTGTGGAGGCAGTTGGATTAGGGTGTTGCTGGAGGAGAGGAAACACTGAGCTCTCAGAGAGTGTTTTCTTTGCTGTGAAGTGTTGCTGTTGCTTTTGGGTCCTTCCCTGGTGGTATGGGAAGAGGTGCAGTCTTGCCTCTCCTTGCTCCTTGTTTACCTTGTTCATGCAGGAGCTCTGCTGTGCTCCTTTGCAGAGAAATTGTAGTTTTGGTCAAACTGTTGAAGTATGAAGCAATAACAGCATATGTTGCTCTGGGAGTAAATTCTTCCTGGAGTAAATAAGTTGTTTCTCTCACAGGGCTTTTGGCCTTGAGCTGTATTGGTTTTGGTTTAGAGCTGCCCCTGGGTTCCTTTCCTGAAAATTGATTCGTCTTCCACTACAAAGTATAATGTTGTGTGTTTGTCTTTGGGAATGCTAATTCAGCCCATGTCTCTGAATTGGTACAGCTGCCTGTTCTTGCAGGTCCTTCAGGAGTGCTGGATATACTGCTGCACTGCCTTCACTGCAGAGATAGGCAGTGTGGCAGCAGTGGGGTGAAGCTCATTGAATGTTGCCCCTCGGGTGCTTCAAGCTGAAAAACACGATAACTAGGGGAGCTGGATTCTGTCAAAATGTACTTGTGTGCCTTGTGCAGCAGGATGGAAAGTACATGTTTTTATTCTTCAAACAAAAGCTGAAGTCAAGGAGAGGATTTTGAGAATGACTGATCGTGGTTCATTTGCACTTAGATGAAGTTTGAAGCCCAACCCACAGCCAAGGCTGTTTATTCCTGCCTGTTGTCTCTTTCTTCCCAGCAGAAACACTGGCTGCCTTGTCCCTGAGGAGGCAGTTGCAGCCCCTTGCTGCAGGCCAGTATGGGTACCCTGTATGAATGTGACACTAAGGCAGCTCTTGCAGTGTTTATCCATGCTGCAGCTGTGAGTAATGCACACCTCTCATGGAAGGTGCTGTCAGGGGCCTCGTTGCTGTGTTCTGGGTGCTGCTGTCTAGTTTGGTAGTATATGCCTTTTTAATGGCTTGAGTTTATGTCTTTCTCCATTGTCCTGCATGGTGGCCTTAGGGGACCTTGCTGCTTGTCTTCGAGCAGCTGGCCCTGGGTGTTCCAATGTTAGACCCAGAGGTCAGTGCTGTGGGTCTTTTTGGGATCTGTTGATTTCTAGTGGCTTGGTGGAGGAGGCTCTCGGAGGAGTGTCTAGTTTTCCTGACTGCTTTTTACTGTATTTCTTCACCAGGAAGTAAATCTCTGCTCCCCTGTACCCCGCAAAAGTGTAACCTCGATAATTTCTAAGATTTAGTCTTCCTTGAGTGATCTTTAATATTTTATCAAGAGTTTCTCCAAACACATAAACTTCTACAGGTGGGTAATATAAAGGGTTTCACTGTAGTGGTTTGTGTTATTTCAAGAGGGCTTTGTACAAGCACGTGAACTTGTTTTTGTGAGCTGGGCAACTTTGTGAGACTTGTTTTTTGAGAGGCTGCCAGAGCAGGCCTTTGTGTTTTGCTGTGGTGTCCAAGCCTGTCTGGTCTTTGTGCAGATAAGAGCTGATACCGTCCTCATCAGTGTGCAGGAGAAGCTTGCTCTCAGTAAGGGGAAGAGCTGATCAGCCTTGTGCTGAGAGTGAACCCTTAGTGCAGGAATGCAGACTTCTGTGTTGGGTCTGGAAAGCAGGCATTTATGGGGATGCTGCTCTGAGATTGTCTTAAAGAGACATTGTCAAGCTCAGGGGTTGGATGTCTCACTGGGCCTTGGAGCAGTTGAGAGGGCTTATTTCATTGCTCCTGCAGGTAGCAGTGAATGCATTTCTCCTTGCTCATCTCCAATTTCCTGCTTGGGACAGTGGAGTCGGCCTCTGGTGTTGGTGGTCCTGCCCTGGTCTGTGAAAGCAGAGGCAGAGCGGTTGTTGGAGGTCAACAGGCACTGTCAAGGGGAGAGAAGATGGTCAGGGTGAAGGGTCTGTATGCAGTGGAGCAGCAATATTTGCTCTGGGCAGAGTGTTAGTGACAGCATGCAGGGTGTGTGGTGGGTTCTCAGTACCCTAAAACCTATGAAAACAGAATTACCCTTGACTGTGGGAGAGTATCAGTGTCAGTGCCTGTGTTGCCATGCGTGGTGGTGGTGGGACCAAAATCCTCTAGGGAAGTGCTGGGCCCTGCACAACACCAATGCTGTGAGTGCCACGCTGGGCAATGCCTGTCCCACCCTTCCGCGATCATCCGGCACCAGCCCCTGGTGGAATAACAGAGTTAGGGAAAGCTGACTAACCCGGCAGCAGAAGGAGAAAAACGTGGTTTTCTGGGTGTCAGCTTGTGACACGAGGCGAATCTGATTTTGTTCCTAATATCTCAGGCTGGTGCAATATGTTTTCCGTGTGATACGACAATGCCTTCAACTTTCCCTTATATGGGAAAATCTGGGATGCAGCCTAGCAATCCGCCAATATGTGGCTAATAATTTTTAGCATTGTTACGTTGGATGTGTCCAGTCAGCCTAAGAATTAGGGTATACCTGGGACACTGTGGCTGGGCTTTAATATTTGAGGCCAGTCCCTGGCAGATATCTGGGGAAAGGTTATGACTGTGCTCTAGGGAATGCCTGAGTGCAGTTGGCTCTTTTGAAGTCAGCTAAAAGCTGGGAGAGTTTGTGCCTGAGTGTAGAGCTGCTGCCCTGTGCTGCCCTTGGGCCCAGTGCTTAGAGAGGTGCTGGGTTGTGTTAGCACCAGGTGGGGGTCAGGGGAGCTTTTGACCCATCCTTTGCATGAGGACCCTCTCTCTGTGGAGGAAATGCTGCCTTGAGGTGAAGGGGTGCGTGCTGTTTCTGTACTGCACCCTGTTGTCTCCAAGGCATTCGCAGCCTGTAGTGAGTATAAATCTTGCTCTAACAGGAGCAAAACACTCTTTTTCAGTCCAGAAAAGAAAATGAGAAGCGTGGGAACCAAGCCCCAGTCCCTCTTAGTTTTTCGTGTGGGCACTGGAAATGGGCTTGCAGAGGCGCGTTGAGTATAGCTCAAGGAGCGCGGGTGTTACTGTGACAGTGAGATATTGGCTTGGCCGCGGGGTGCCCATCATATTTTCCAGCCCTGGTTTCCCCTTGAGGGATGCTGCTTCATGATATTACGAATGTCTGTGCTCTGAGGTACAGCATGCCTTCTGCAGGCTTGCCTTTTCCCAAACTTTATGCTGGTTGTTTTGGGGCAGTTTGTTTTAGCGTGGTGTTTGGGAATTTTTTGGTTTGTGTTGTTCCTGGTGAGATTAAGTTTTTCTCTCTTCTGCTGAAGATTTCTGACACCTGGTTCTCTCTGCCATTTGACTCAGTTGTGATAGGAAGTCTGGGTTGAAATGCAGGTAATTGATTGCTTCCTTTTGGGAAGCAATTACTGCTGAGAGCAGTGAAAAGTTATGCTTGTCAGTGTCAAGTTTCAGAGTATTTTCTAAAAGTTTCTATAAAAGTTTGGGATCTGTGGAGCCCTGCTTTGCATTTTCGTAGGAGACAATATCAGGGGTCAGGCTGGTGTTACTCTAGGCCCATGAGCTGGCTGCATGTCCTGCTAACATGCCTGTTATTGCAAGGGAGGGATAGGTAGGCAGTGGACGGGCAAGGCTGTTTCATTCACTGTCTGACATGGTCCGAAATTATTTGTTTGAATTACAGCCTGGGAGCTCTGGTGCAGGAAAATAGGTGGGAAGGGCATGGGCATGTGTGGGGGACCCNGGACTGTGCCTGTGTGGCTGGCAGCAGACCTCTGTTGAGAAAGAATTTACTGCCCTTAAAACCCCCTGGGATGTAAGACCCCACCTCTTCCCCCAGGAGATAGCTCATTTGCATTTCTTTGAAGGCAGAAGCAGGACTGTATCTAATCGAAGGACTTCAGTTACCAGGCCCTCCCCGTTAGCAACCACTGCTGACAGTTGTGGTCCCTCTCTATTGCACTGGAAATAGGTATTTGTTTTGTGGACATAGTTTCATTTTGCACTTCAACTTACTTACACTGTATGGCTGCGTTGGAAGGTGAATTCCAGCACTACCAATGAGCTACATGCAGGAACGAGGGTGCTGCAAAGTTATGGGGGACTTCCACTTCTTTGACATATAGGTAGGTGAAGTATTGGTTCTTTAAGAAACATTAATGCCTTGTTATATATGTGCATCGAGGCAGAATTAAAGTTAGTCCTAGATACAAGAATAAACATTAGTGCTTTGCTATAGACGTGCTGTGAAAGCTGCTATTTTTGTGTGAGCCACTGCCTTGAGTTCTCTAGGTCTTGTGCACAGAGCACTTTTAACTCTAAATCTTTCATCTGCTTTGGTTGAACTTAGAATATACTTTAGATACAATGAAGTTTAAGTGTTCGATGTCTGTTAATTGAGGATCTGAAAAGAGCCATTTTTGATGACTTCTTAAAGTGACTGGTGCATCCTTGCTGTACCCTCTGCTTGCTTAGCCTCGAAAGGAGCGCAGTGGGGTGTATGAATGCACAGCCCTTTGCTCCTATTTGTATGCTTCTCTGCTTGTTGCTTTAGGGCAAGCAAAGCCCTGTTTCTCAGTGATCTTTCTCAGTCCCCGCAGGGTGCCCCTCACCAGAGTATCGGAGCCTTTCCCGGCATGCACTGTGGTGCATACATAAAAGCAGGTTTCTCTCCTCCACCGCAGACAGCAGAGGCTGTGCTGTTTGCTGTGCAGTGATGTTGCGGGGAGGCTGGCTGAAGCGAGGTTTATGCTTACTGTGAAGGTGCTGAGGTTTGTGGTTGCAGATTTGTGGGCCAGTCACAGTCATAGTGACTGCTCCACCTCCTTGCTCTGGGGGATGAGAGCCTCTGTCAGAAAATAAAGTCACTGGTTTGGAGTTAGGCTTGTTCCACATTGTGCATTGAGTGTGAGGACAGGGTCCTAAATCCCAAAGGCAAAGGAAGGAATGTGTTACTGTAGGCACAGGCTCTTTGAAGCTTTGGTAGTTGTAATTTCAAGGAGAATTCCTTCTGCAAGGGCCCTGTATTGAGGTGTGACTCTGCACCTTGTTTGAATAGGTACAGCTGTGCCCACATCTGACAGGGGATACTGTGTGTGGAAATGTGGTTATCTGCAGATACTGCTCTCTGGTTTCTAGACAGGCTATCCATTGGCTGCTCTGCTGAGTGGAGCATGGCATTAGGGCTGAGGACAGTGTTCTTAAACCCTTTCCTGGGTCCAGCTCTACTTCCTGCTCTTTCTGTCGCCTTTAGCTGATGAGGGATACAGACACAGAGCAGAAGTGGATTTCTGGACCTTGTTGCGTGATTGCTCCTCCAGAAATGCCTGCTGAAGGAAGGGTTCAGAATATGAGTGGCTTATCCAAGTACAGAGGGATAGGAGATGTGGAAACCATGTTGGTTTGGACTTCTGAAAGGTACGTGCAGTAAGAGTGGGCTAGGACATGGGTCTGTGGGAACCATGCTCTCCTGCTCTGTCCAGGGTTTGCTTACCTGGCTTCCATGTTGCTTGTCAAAGGAGACTGAGGTCTACAGACCTGCCAGGCAAACAGGGACAAGAGTTTCTTGGCAGCTTGATACAGCTGATACCATGTGCTTGCCCTCTGGCTGGCTGACCCCATGATGATGGTGCTGGTTGGCCAGGAGTGTCCAGGACATCTTCTGTATCTGTGCCCTGAATGAATGCAGCTTGAGTCCAGGAGAGATCCACAGCAGCTCTGCCTGTGTGCTGTTGGAAGAGGCTTGATGTGCTCTGGGGTTCCAGTTCTGTTTGGAAAAAGGGACTCTGCAAAGATGGGACTCTGCAGCCAGCATAAGTGACAGTGGCTTGGCATCCCCTGGCAGGAACCTCTCCTGCCTGTGCGTTCCCTGCCTGTGCAGCTGTGGCTCTCCAGTCTGGCAAGACTGATGCTCTCTTCACTGTTCCCTGAGCTGGTCTCTGACTAAAGGGCTTTATGAGCTGAGGCAAGAAGGGACTACCTCTCCATATGCGCTTTCAGTAGCCTTTTACTTGCAGTGTGTCTGGGCAGGCCTTTGTGTGTTCACCATTTAAAAGGGCTACCCAAGTGTATTAAAGCACTGCCTGTAGCTGAGGAGCTGGCATCATTGAACCTCAAGCATTTGCACATGAGGAATTGATGAATTTTGCTTTGGCACTGCTCTCAGCCTCCCATACTTTAGTCTTTATTGGGATAGTGTAAAAGACAAATGCAAGGAAACAGAGATGATTGAGAATAATATCTCATTACAGATGGCATCGGGACTCTGGAGACTGCTCTCTCAAAGTAACTTCTTGGGTCTGGAGAACAGCAGATTTTATCACTATTTTGGAGCAATGTTTGCTAGATTTTGTTAGGATGTACAGGTAGAATAGATGCCATGAGCTGTGGGACCTCCCCACAGTAAACTCTCAGACTGTGGTTATTTGGGATGTTATCTTCCTGAGTGGTGAGGAACAGCTTGGCTCCCCCAGTACCTGGCCCTGCTGCAGGCAGGGGTCTGCCAGCCAACCTTTCTGCCCTGCCCTGGAGTGGGTGGCCTGGTTTTGCAGTGCTGGAGGGGCAGATACAGCCTGTCTGGGAACAGGAGCTCTTCTCCAACAGGGCAGCCTCAATCAAGTGACCTCTGTAAGGTGGTGTTGGAGCTGTCCTGTGCTTGGAGAGTAAGCAATGTAGCAAAATGTCCTTCTGCTCCTGGAGATTCCTTCTATGCCCCCCCAGCCTTCACTGTGTGTGAGAGTACAGACCAAGCTGAGCTTCCTTTTATCACCTGTTTCTTGAGATCCCTAGGACCAGGCTGCAGTGCAGCCTGGCCCAAAGAAGAGCTGCTCACCTATCACACACTAAGATGCACCTCAGGATCAGCCTTCAATGCCCATGCTCACAGGCTATGGTCTAAGATGTAGCCATGGTAGGCAAAGCAAGGCTGGCCCTGAGCTCCCTTCAGGCACCGTACCCCTCTCCCCACTCTGCCACCCGTGTACAGACGAGGCATTTGGCAAAGCGGCACTGTCCATCCTGTTGTGAGGCCCTGGAAATGTTTAAAATGCTAACTCTGTTCCTGTGGCCCAGCTGCTGGTGACTTGGCCACGTTTCATTCAGGTCCTTGGATGTGTTTCCTTGGGCACATTCCCGTGGGCTACTCACTAGATGAAGCATGAGGTTGGCAGGAGGGCACCAACTTTTTCTTTCACCCTTTTTCTCTACTGTGGTTAGAGCAGGAGAGCAATGGGGAATACCTTAGTCAGCAGACAACAGGAGCAAACAGGGATGTGGGGACATCAGGTGAATGACTGGCAGAGGTAAGAATGATCCACTGTGGAGGTCTGTGGCAGGGAGATTCAGCTGGAGCAGACTGACAGAAATTCCTGAAGGAATGATTTTCAGCATGACTGGACTCTGCGGTGGGGTCTCCATCACTGTATGGAGTTGTGGCCAGTGTTGCTGGGCCTTCCCAGCAGGAAATCTGCTCAGGGTGTCAGATGTGTCCTTCATACATGTCTACAGCCAAGTCTTGAGGTGCATTGTGTTTGTTCACCTTCTCAGTAGTCCTGATGTCAATGTTGATTTTTTTTGTCTCTGTTCTACCATTAGAAAATAGAGGTGCAAGGGGTTATGATCGCCTCTGAGGAGCTGTTTGCAGTGTGGCCAAGCTGTTTTCTGACAGCTTGAGTTTGCTGTGGAGGATATTAACAACAGCAAGAGGATAAGATTTGTGCTTTCAGGAGTGCCATCTCATTTTTTGGCCATCTGCCTTGGGATAGTATGAGTTCGGTGCAGTTTGGTGTATAGCTCTGAAACAGTAACCTTATAAAAAGTTCTTTGAATTGGGCAGCTGTCAAGGCCTACTGGTTGAGCTGGCTTTTGTACACCTTTCTTACTAATAAAGATTAAATTATGTGCCTGGTGGCTTCTTTGTAGGGACAGTGACCTTGAGGATGGACTTGGACAGCTAAGTGACGCTCTGAGCACTTGTGTGTGAGACATAAAAGGCAGCAGGAAAATGTGCAGAGTGCACAGGGCGCTGTTTTTTGCTGAAACCTCTATATCCCTCCTGGTAGTTGGAGAGCAGCTGGATGTTTTGTCCTGATGCAAGAAGCCTCTGAGGCAGCTGACAGTAACCCCTTGTGCTCCCTTGAGCCCAGTAATTCATCAGAGGCTTTTTTTCTTACACTACTGGGAAGTCTGGCTCCTCATGACTGCTGGTCCAGGAAGCCAGCAGGAGCTAAGCCCACAATAATTCTCTCTCTGACCAGGGGTAACAGCCAGGCACTTCAGGGAAGAGAGCCCGCTTCCAGCATCCTCAGAACTTCTTTGCCCGTTTCCATCTGAAACGTAGCTACGGTTGTGTTGTCACTCTGACCTGAGGCTTTCCACAGCCTCTTTGGCAGCTGAAGCACACCTGCCTTGGCACACGAGGCTCCCTGCCTTGTGGAGGAGCAGATTGGGTGGACTGTCCCAGGCTAAGAGGAGTTGCCCACCAGGCATCTTTTTGGTTGCCAGCAAGCTGGTCATGCCACTGCGTTGAGCTGCCATGAGCAGTGAGCTTCTGGCTCCCACAGGCCAGGAGAGGGGTTGTGAGCTGGCTGCCTCCGGCCTGCAGCAGGGTGCCAGAGGGGTGGGAGAGCTTTGCAGGACGCAGTGGGAGTGACACTTGGCCATAGGCTTTAATGGCTTCAGCAGCCTGGGACTCTCCTGTAGCATGTGGATACAGATATTGCATTTTTCTTATTTTAAAGTAGGAAATTAGGTGCTGGGAGCGTGATGGGAGAAGTGGGAAGGCTTTATGGCCACTGTCACTCTCTGTTCCCTGGACACTCCATTCATGTCCTTCCTTTCCTTGTTGGCTTGCTGATCAGCATGCTGGGGCCAGTGAATAAAGTGGAAGGAAAATCTGGCACTGGTGATGGAGAAGTGGCTTGTTAAGATTTGGCAGACAGGGCAGTTGGGCTGTGTGGTGGCCTGGATTGGATGTCACACTGGAGTATGTTTGTGTTAAATGGGTAGCAGAGGTCTGGAAAGTGCCACATCAGTGATGTGCGATGGGCTTTGCTGATATGGCAGGAGCTTGAGCTGGGGATGCTCTTGACAGGGCACGTGAATCGTGCTGGTGAGACACTGCTCTGCAGGGAGCCACTGGGGACCCCTGCATGTGCAGGAGTGCTGCGCATGTTCTTGCACACCAATGCACCCTTGCCCATGAAATCATGCCTCTGGGCACTGAGGGTGGTCAAGTGCTTGTCCCTGTGGGAGCCCAGCCTACTGGGTGCCAGCTACAGGCCTGGGCAAGCTTGGCCTGTGTCCTTTCTCTCTTGACTGCATAGGTACTGAATTGTAGAAATTTGCTTTGTTTTTCCTCTGTTTTTTCCTTGCTGATGTTGAGGATTAAAATCCACTGCCTGGGGCTTATGAGCAACTGTTTGGAGTCAGACTCTTAGCCAGCAGATCAGAAGGCAACAGATACAGTAGGTTTAACAAACCCATCTTGCTCCTGGTAGCTCCTGCATATTAGCGTAGCAGGATGATGATGTAGGGAAGGGCACACAGCTGCCGCTGGGTGCATCCCTATGGTCGGGAGGGGGGTACAGCTGACAGTGGATGCATCCCCACTCTGCAGTCAGTCACCTTGCAACTCCTGGTGCCACTTGGGAGCAGTGTGTCCGCTCATTTTGGGCTGTTCATGAAGGTGGTGAGGGAAATACATTCTGTGATGAGCTCAGATGTGGTTTCGCTCTCTTTAGCAACAAGCTGGAGTGCATCTCTTTCTGTGCATGTTGAGTGGCCAGGCCTGGCTTTGTGTTCATGGTGTGCCTTCGCTGAACACACTGAAGAGGTTTAGCTGTTCTGCTGCTTTCTCTTCCCTTGTGCTGTTGGTCCCTGCTCGCTGCTGTGCTCGCTGGACTCCGAGTTAGCTCTCAGTTCTCAGCCCTCTGGCTCTGTTCAGCTGCTGAAGGTCATTATGGTTATGGTCTTGGGTTAGGAGCTGCATTTGAAAACCCTCCAAAAAGGAGCTATTGCTGGTTCTGCCACGTGAGCTTGTCATGAGAGTCATGAAGTGCCGCTGACTGAAGCTGCATTACCAGGGGCTGTATCCAGCCTGCGTGTGCTCTCTTGCTTGTTGGGTGCCAACAGAGCATCCTCTGTGCACAGGCAATGGCACGAGCCCAAGTGTCTCCCCGGGGTCTCTGTCGTGGCTGTCGCTGTAGGGCTGAGAGCTTGGGAGCAGAGTGTTGGTGCTGAACAGGCTTTTTGGAGGGGAATACTGTGCAGCACACCATATTCCTTTTCCAACAGAGCAAATGGCAGCAAATGGAGGTTGTGGTGATTTATTGCCTGCCTGTCGAAGTCTTGTTGCCTGTTCTCCTGTGGGATGGTGGAGTTGGGTGTCCTGGGAAGGTGCTGCAGGTTTGCTATGTGCATTTGGTGTCCTTATCAGCATATCTCTTGGCTCCCCTGGCTCCACAGAGAACACAGTTCATTCTCGCCTGCCTTCTTTCTTTAAAGAATAAAATATTGTGAGAACAGAAAATTGCTTGCAGCATGGCTGTGTCCCTTGGGGCTGGCTGTTGGTGTGATGCTCTGCCTGTCCTGGACACGTGCACCCGCCTGATGTGTGTTTGCTCCCTTACTTTGGGTTATTTGGACCTCTGTGTACTCTCCTTTTTCCCCTTGCTTCCTTCGTCCTGCTGTGTGTCCTGCTCAGGAGTGTGGGGCCTGTGCCCTCTTCCCACTGGTGCTAGGGAGCAGTGAGGGTGTGTTAAGAGCAGCTCTGAAATGAAGACCACTTAGCTGCTCAGCAAAGCCTCTCCTGGTGGGATGCTGAGGGAGTCTTGTTTTCTGTAGCTGTATGAGCAGAGCTGGGAAGCTGCTTCTCCACAGCCTCTGTTTGGGAAGGAGAATATATGCTGTGCTGCCTCGCAGTGAGCTTGCAGACTCTCCAGCCCCCTGCATCGCTGCTGCTTCTCCTCTCTTGCTAAACTACTGGGTTATTTTTAACTTGGAAAAATTACAACCCGAGATTGGCATTCTCTACCCCCAGCGGAGGGCTGGAGGCAGGATGTGGGGGAGGCACTGCGGAGGGCTGGGAATGCTGGTCGCTGCTCCAGCGGGCCCGTTTCCAGGGGCTCATGCCCCCCGCAGGACTGTGCCCGCGGGGCTGTGCAGAGGCTGCGCGGCGAGGCCGCTTCTCGCTCGGCACGGATGGAGCTTCAGCCTGGATTCCCATGGCGAAGGCACAGAGCAGCTGCGGACACATAAACAAATCCTGCTGCAGCAGGCTGTAAGGAGAGAGCTGTGCTCTGCCTGCCAGGCTGCTTGCATGACAGCCTGCAGACAGGTAGCTGCTGATGGGGACTGGGTACCTCCTTCAAAGAGTATCCTGCAGAGATGCTCTAGGGTGATGGAGTGTGCTGTGGAGGAGCAGCCAGGCGGATTGCTGTTCTGCCCACTGGAGGAGGCTTTGCTGGACCACGCAGCCCTCCCTAATTCAACTTGGAGAGAGCTGTGGGGGAGGACCCAGGGAGAGAAATGTCACTCTTGCGCCATGGTTCTCTTTCACCCCTCCCCTAGCTCTGCCTCTACAGTGTTTTGCAGGCAGTTGTGTTGTCAGTGCGTGTCTCCCTTGCCTGGAACTCCCCGAGTGATGGGAGCACCTCTCTAAATCTGCTGGCAGGGAAATGTTTCTGCAGAGCCTCTTCTCCATGCAGCCCTCAGGAATGTAGTTCCCTGAGTCCCTCTGGATTGCAGCAGACACTCAAGTTTCAAGCTCCGGCAGCTCTGCCGGCTGAGACGTGCCTGTGCAGCCCTGCTTAGGAACAGGGATTGATAAGGTAGCAAGGCTCAAACAGCAACAGAGGACTGCAGATGTGTCTCTTTGCTGTTTGGTCTCAGGGAACACTGTTGGTCCAGCCAGGCAGAAGAACAGTGCAGGTTTGAGGTTCTGCTCTTGGTCTGTCCCAGCCAGACCTGTGAGTCCTTTACTGCTGCTCACCTGCAATGTGGATGCATCAGGTGGGGAGGGTGGGTGATGCCTGGGCCCTGCTTGGTGGTCCTTGGGCTTGCTGTCTGCCTTGCCAACTGAAAAGCTATTGAGGAGGTTCCTCTGATGGGGAGGTGCTGCCAGGGCCTGCGGCCTTCTGCTCCAGCATGCCTGGGAAAGCCTGCCAGATCCTTTCAGTTCTGATCTGTAGTCTACTACTCCTTAGCTCTCTTAGTGATTGGGCAGGAGTAGCAGGGGAACAGAGCAAAGCTCTTGGCAAGCAATGGCCAGTCCTTATTTCCCTCAGCAGACTTCAGGCAGATGCAGGCACCCTTCCTGGCTCTTTTGGGAATGATTCTCATTTGCTTGTTGAGGCTGGTCCTGTACACCCAGCATTCTGATCCCATTTGGCCTGACGTGCTTTGGGCAGTGAGCTGGTGTGAGGCTCTCCAGGCTGTGGGATGTGGTACACAGGCTGTTTGTGTGCCTCTGACCTCAAGTCAGGACTCTGGGAGTTCCTGCCAGAGCAGCAGTACCAATGTCTCAGCTCTACAAAGGCCTGATGTGATGCCTGACCCTGACAGAGAAATGACACAGCTCACATCATCCCTGTATGATAGGGAATGGCTGCTGGCTACTTCCTCTCCTCAAGGCTGTACAGTTTATTGTCAGGCATGAGACACTGCTCTGTGTTTGAGCCAAGGGCTGCTTCCACAGTGACAGCAGGTGGTGGAGAGCAGAGCAGCTCTTGGGCAGCCAGGGCTGGAGTAGCACCCCTTCCCCCAGAGAGCTACTCTGCAGTTGATGTGAAGCAGTGGGGTGTCCCCACCACCCCAGAATGGTGTGCACACACAAGGACAGCTGCTGACACTGGCACAGGGATTGGTGCGTGGAGCAAAAGACAGAGCAGGACTGTTTACTTGAAAGACAGGCTTCTGAAAGTTCTCAGTTGCCCCATTGCCTGGTACTCTGTTGCTGCCTTGTGTCTGGCAGGGCTGAGCAGGGCCCTTGTGCTGTGTCTGTGGGAGCTGCCTGCAGCTCTTATTTCTAAGACTTCTCATCAGTGTGTACTGTGGCCTCTGCCAGTGTTTGTCAGGGCAGGTTAGCACATCCTCATGTACCAGAGCAGCAAGGCAGTGCTGAGTCGCCCAACTTCCCCTGGGCTAGCTGCCATCCATAAGCCTGGCTTGCTGCTGGCCTGCAGGCCTGGGTAGCAGGTTTGGACCTGGCACCCCTGACTAATCTCTTTTCCTTCAAGGTGTGCCCAAGCACTGCGGAGATGCAGCACTTCCTGAGGTGCATCAGCAGAGCAGACCTGCTTGTCTGAAAATCAGTAATTTCATAGCATGTCCTTCAGGGCTGCATACAAAGTGCTGTACCTGTTTGAGATCTGTATTTTCAAGGGATCCTTCTTGTCATCAAAACTACAGGAGGGAGGAGAGAGAAAGGCTACATGGTGTTGAGGAGGTGAGTGAGGCTTGCACTCCTCACCTTGAAGGAAGTGCCATCGGAAGTCTGCTGATAGATGGAGGCCGAACACTTCTTGATGCATTTACCTCAAAGGAGCTGCTTGCAGCGAGGTCTTGTCCTTGGTACCTCCCCTCCCTGAGCCTGCTGTGTGTGCTAGGTGCTGCTCCTGCACCTGGGAAGGGGAACTCTCTGGCTGCAGGGAGGTGGCAGACAAGATCATTCTGGAAAGTGTGCATCTCCAGTGGGTCAGTGCCAGGGCATTTGGGGTATGAGTAAGGATGTGTGGAGCTAGGTGTACTGTATTAGAGCACTTCTCAAGTTTGTAATAAGCAGAGGGGTCTCCAGCCTGAAGTGTGGGGCTCCTGTTCCTCTTGAATGTCATTGATGAGCCACCAAGGAGTGCTTCCATTCTGGCACACAGGAAAAGCAGCTGGTAAAGCTGTTGATGCCTAAATCAAAGGATCATAGAATAGAATGGATTGCAAGGAATCTTAGATTATCTAGTTCCAACCCGTCTGCCATGGGCAGGGACACCTTCCACTAAATGCACTTTTAGCTCAGGGTGGACAGCTGAGGCATGGACCCCAATTCGTGTTTGTGGAGAGTTGTGAGTGTGTAGTGTCATTGTGTGGTGCTGGCTGGCAGTGTGCCTTTACTTTCCAGGAGAAGTATCTGCTGGAGGACCTTGTCACCTCAGCAGTGGTACAAGGCAGACTGTCATCCCACTGGACCCAGCTTGCTGTGCTTCAGGAGATCAGGGGCTCTCACTTCTGGCCTGGGACCTGAGTATTCAAGACACCTGCTGAGAAGCAAATGTGATCCCTTTGCTGGATTTTTATCACTTCGTTGAGATGTGGGGGATGTGTGTGTGCAGCGTGCTGAGTGGCTTGGTTGTGTCACCGAATGGCTGCCACAGGTATGGGCTGAAAATCAGAACTGAAGTGTACTGAGTATCTGGAGATACTCAAAACCTGCCTGTGAGACCTGCTCAAGGTCAATCTGCTTTATCAGGGGACTTGGACAAGATGATCTCAAGAGATCCCTTTGAATTCTAACCATTCTGGGATTTTGTGTAGTGGTGCATGTCAGCTTACAAGTTTGCAGTGTCCAAGGCTGTTTCCTGGTTCTGCTCTTTGCTGCAGCAGCTTTGGAGGGACTTGAGTGCAAAATTCCTATTTAGCAAGGGAAAAGAATGAGTACAGGTTTTCCAAATGGGTTATCACAAGTGTTTTTGGCACATAGGTGGACATGCCCACAAAGGCCTGTGGGTGCCCCTTGTCCTTCCAGGGTGGCTTGTGAGCATTGCTTCTTTTTGAAACCCAGGTCCTGCTGTGCTTGGAGAAAGCCACACGCCCCTTTTTTTTGTCCTTCTGAAGGGGATCACTAAGGACCTGGGGTGTTGATTTTTGTTCTAACTGCACTTGTTTCCTAGCTGCAGCTTATTTCCACAGATAAAAATCAGTGCTTTTTCTTCTTTGAAGAAGGCTGTCACCTGCCTCTTGGAGGCAACTGAACATGGCACTGTGCTGCAGGAATGTGCTCTAATAAAGTAAAAAACATTTGCTGCTGTACTGAATAAGGCATGTTCTTGGGTAAATGCCATTAGTTTCTGCAGATGCTGAGGCCTCTGCTTTGTCTGGGTTTGTGGCCCTTTTGCCTGTTGGTGACAAGCCTATGGACATTACTTGGGGGGACAGACAGGGCTGTGCTCACATTGCCCCAGGGCAGCTCTGGGGCTGAGCTGGCCTGGGGAAGCTTCTGAGCTGCAGCCAAGGCATGTGGGCATCTACACCTGTGCCGTGGGTTGGGGGACCTGGGGACAGCTGAACTGTCAGAAGAGAGGGGAGGACAAGGCTTGAAGGTAATATGGACTCTTGGAAGTAAAGGCAAAACAAAATTAGGACTATGTTCAGAGCTGCTGACTCCCACCTTCCTCACCGTGCTGCAGATGAGATTTCCCATCAGGAAATGAAAGTTACTCTTTGGATAAAAGCTGTGAATAAAACTTCCTTTCTGAAGTGCCTTGATGTGTCCGTGACTGAGGGGCAACTGGAACATCTTGAGATGAAGAATTGCTTGAAGGGATATTGGTGGAAGTCTGCAATGGGAGAGTGCCAGAGATTGCGCTCAGAGATTGAACTTTATGCGTCTGAAGTCAGCTGTGGGCCCAGTCCTTGGCAGTGGTTGTGTGGCTCGTCTTGCGAGCACATGCAGATTTTGGAGGGAAGGAAAGGCTGAGACAAGTCTGGATGTGTCCTCAGGGGAAAGATGGGGTAGCCCCTGATGGTGCCATGTGCCTTACTGGTTTTGGGGGCTGTGTGAACCATAGAAACAAAGTAGTTTGGAAAAGGCCCTTAAGGTCATTGAGTCCAGCTGTAAACGTAACACTGCCAAAGCCACCACTCAACCATGTCCCCAGGTGCTAAAGTCACGTGTCTTAAATCCATCCAGGGATGGTGATTCCACCACTGCTCTGGGCAGCCTGTGCTAGTGCTTAACAACCCTTTTGGTGAAGAAACTTTCCTTAATCTCCAACCTAGGCTTCCCCTGGTGCAACTTGGGGCCATTTGTTCATATCCTGTTACTTGGTAGAAGAGTCCACCTGGCTCCACACTTGTGCTGGGGAATTGTAGAGAATGAGAAGGTCCCCACTGAGCCTCCATTTTTCCAGGCCAATCTCCCCCAGCTTCTCAGCCACTCCTCATCAGACTTGTGCTCCAGATCCATCCCCAGCTCTGTTATTTTCTCTGGGCATGTTCCCTGAAGGTCTTTCTTGTCACAAGGGGCCCAACAACTGAATCGAAGCTCCATCCCCCTGCATCATTCCCCCCAAAGTGTTTATCCTGTTTGGACTCTGAGAACTGGTCCTGTTTGACTGACCCTCACCTCTGTGTATGTGTTATATTACAAGGAGGAAGACCTTTGTGTCAGGTATTTTGGTGATCAATGGACTTATATTGGGGATGTAGCCTTTTTGGGGGATGCACTGCAAAAACCAGATGAATTTGAGATGTGAGAGCCCACCAACGGAGTCTCCTAAAAGGCAAGTAGGATGTAAACTGAGAGTAGCTTGGATGGTGCGGATGCGTCCCCTTTCCTTCTCTTGGAATACATAACCTGTGGGCACAGTCCTGTTTGCTTGTTAACATGCCATGTTTTCAGCTTGCTGGCTGTGGAGACTGTTGGATTTGTGGGCCAGTCTAATTACAGCTCCTTTCCGCAAGACATATTTTAATGTAATTCAATCTTAGGTGGTGTTGGTGCTCTTTGTGATGAAGCTCCTCTGTGCAGCTGGAATAATCCTCGTCTAGCTCTCACTGTTTTGCACTGTAAATCTGTGCAGTGCCTCAGGCTGGCTCTTTTTAAGCTTTCAACAAGAATGGGTGTTGTTTTTGAGAAAGAGGTTACAGAGAAAGGCAAAGTTTGATCTTTTACTCGTTCTTGTAAAAATTCAGCCAGCCTCAGCACAGCGTCGGCCTCTGAAAACAAACATTTGATTTTTTAAAGTTCTGTTCGTTGCTCTACTCTATTCCCTTTGCACCTGAATGAAGGAGGGCAGGAGCCTGACACCCTGTCGGAGGTTAGGGTTTTTCCTTTTTTTTTTTCTCTTAGGGAATGTTCTCCCATTTGTTGCCTAAGAGATGATAACGAGGATACCTAAGAGAGACAAAAGAAGTGGCCAAGATGGGGGGGGAGGGGTGCAGCTGGATGAAGGGTTTTCTCTTGGGAAGGGCAGAGATACCTCAAGGTTTTGGGTGAGAGGCTGCGCTCGGCTCCTCTCTCTCGCCCTTGGGACCAGAGGTGGGACACTCGGGCTGCTGCGGGGAGAATTTGCTGCCACCGCGGAGTTCTGTCCTGCACTACTTTCTCCTTACTGTGGGTGAGCTTCTGCTCTCAAGTGCAGCTGTTGAACTGGGACCTTTCCAACACCCGACCTCAGTGAGAAGGGGACCCCGACCCCCTCCCCTTCTCCAAGGGTGCATCTCCCTGGCTGCGTGTGGCAGCTGCCTGTGGGAGCCCGGGTGCCGCTGCCCGACCCCGCTGCTTTCTGCCGCTGCCTCCGGCTGTTTCAGTACACTTTAACCCGACACCCCGAGTCCGCCGGGACACCCCGCTGCTCCTGGCATGGCTCTGGAGTCTTTGCTACACTTTGTTTGCCCCCCGGGTGTGCCCGCCCGTGCCGCTGCAGCCGCCGCTCCGAGGTTCCTGCTGCAGTCCCTCCAGGCTCCCGAGGGCCCCGGGCCCGGCTGCCCCTGGCGCTTTGCCAAGGAAGCCCCTTTTCCATCCCTCCCGCCGGCGGAGCCGCCATTGCCGCGGGCAGAGGGGCCGAGCTCGCGCCACAGCGCCCCCTGCAGGCGCGGGGGAACCATCGCACCCCCTGCCCGGCCGGGAGCCACCAGCGCCCCTGCCGGCCGTGCCCGGAACTGCACCGAGGGGAACGTGCCTGCGGCCCGGAGAGGCTGCACCGGGCTCTGCTCTGTTCCTTGCTGCTGCCGCTGCGGGTGTTTGTTTGCCTTGTTATCCATACACACGCTAGGAAAGAGCTGTTATTCCTTTTCCCATACCTCTGCCTGAAAGCCCTGTAATGTCAAAGTTATAATAATTCGGAGGGAAGGGGTCATATTCTCCATTCCAAGGGAGGTTCCTGCCTTCCTTGAGGTTCCCGCCTTGTCTTTCAAACCAAGATCCACCACCACAGGCTTTGTGTTGCCTTAAATGGAGAAATGTTTTGCTCTGAAACCTCGTCTTCATTTTCCTCCTGAGCCTGAGACATGGTCCCCTAGGTACTGCACAGACACTGCATGGATAAAAATTACTCCCATCCCAAGTGTTTGGCAGCCACCTTCCAGCCCTACTCCGATGTCAGCTCTCATTCTTCAGTCCTGTCTGTAGTCTTCCTTTTCTTGGGAATGGGTGAACATGGCCCTGAAGCCGTGTAGGCAGACCTGACACTTTTCCTCACATGGATCTCCTACCTCTTCCTTCTGGTAGCCCCTTTCCTGCTCTGCCTGCAGCTCCAGGCTTTCTCTCAACCCTAGCTCTCCCTTTCTGGGGAAGCTCTAGAGAAGGCTGCTGAGCCATTTTCCAGGCCAAAAGCTTCTCTAAACCCCAGTCTCTTTACAGGCCCCCACTTTGCTTTGACAGCCCGTTGCCGTCCCTGTTTCAGTTGTATGTCAAGGCTTCTTCTGTCCATCAGTGTTACACTGAACCTAATTTTATAGCTGAACCTTTGGACAAGAACTGCTGTACAAAAGGTGATTCCCAGACAAGGGCTCCTGACAAACTAAAATAATCTTTGGCATACCATTTCTAACCCTGTTCCAAATGCAACCCTAAGCTTTCACTTTCTGTTAGCCTTAACTGTAGTTCTTGCTTTCCATCTGAGCCTTAGAGCTGGAAATCCAGACAGAGTTCTTCTAGCCCATGTATCTTGGCAGCCCCCACTTGGCTTTGGCAGCCCTTTTCCTACCACAGTCCGAGTGCAGCTCTAGGCTTTGTCCTCCTTGCAGCCCTAAGCCTACTCCTGGCGCTGGCTCTCATTTTTCCACAGAACAGTTGAAAAGGCCCCACAGCCATTGCCTGGATGAAAACTGACCCAGCCCAGCTGTCCTGCCAGCCCCTGCTTGGCTGTTGAAGCCCTGGCTCAGCTGTAAGCTCTGGCTTTCACTCAAGCCTCTTGTTTTTTGTGAAGAATTGCAGGAAAGACCCCTAACCCATGGCTCACACCAAAGCCTTCACTCATCCTGGGACTCTGGGCTGCTCTCACTTTGGCAGCCCCTTTCCAGCTTCACTCCAGCAGTAACACCCGGCATCCTGCATCTGAGCCCAACCCTGGTTTTTCCTGTGGACTGTGAGGAGGGGATATAAGGAAGAGCCTGCAGCCATTTCCTGGCAAAAGGTATCCCACATGGGTCTCCTGGCAGCCTCTCTCCCCAGGTGTAGTGTAACCTTTCCTTTCTGTCCAGACCCTGACCTGAGCTGTTTTCCAGCTGAACTGTAGGGAACCTTCAAAACCATTTCCGAGGCCAGCCCCTTTACCTTTTGCCATCTCTTTCCAGCCCCACATGAGTGCTAGACTCTGGACCCTGATGCTGGTTTTCCAGCAGAGCCTTAGCTAAGCTCCCCAGCCTTTTTCCTAATGAAGGCTTTTTCCCAGACGAGGCCTCGTGCAGTTCTTGCTTCGTTTGGGTGAGCTCTGCACCTCTGGGTTTTCTTTTTCTTAGCTGTAGCCCTGATTTTCCTGAGAAGCAGTAGAGAACTTTTCTACCAATTACCTGGACCAGTGTGTTCTCCCAGCCCAGCATTCTTGGAAGCTGCCATGTACTTTTGCACCCTCACTCCAGCTCCAGCTCTGGACTTTATTTGTCTCAGCATTATCCCAACCCTAATCTTATTGCCAAGGTCATTCTTCAGGAAGGTATCTGCAAACTCAGGTGTTTAGCAGCCCCTACTTTCTTCTAGTGGGCCCTTTCTGGTCCCTCTCAAGCTATGAATTTTGGCTTTCCTTCAGCCCTAATCTTAATTTCACCTCTGAAGCCCAGCCAAGGGCTGCCAGGGGAGGCTTCTCGCAGGCTGGGTGTTCTGTGCTCCGGCAGTGCTGTTACAGCCCCACTCCCCCAGCTGCCCTGTGCACATGGAGGACCTGTTCCCCAGGCTTTCCAGTGATGCAGAACAGGGTTGAGCTGGGGTTCCTTAAAATTTTATGTGCGTATTTCTGGATTTTTTTTTTAAGTGAGAAAACGGCTGTTTCAAAGTCAGTCAGATGGATTGGGCAACATTAACTCACTTCCCTTTTCCCCCTTCATTCTCGTTCACTCCAGAGGGATGCCAGGCAGCCGTGCCTTTTGTCAACAAGGCTGTTGAAGGATGTGGTTGCTAGCACAGATCGGCTGCTCCTTCCCAGTTTTGCATCCAAGCTTCAGATTTGGATTCTGGCATTGCTGCTAGCATGCAGCATTGGTGGGCAGGATTTTTCCTGTGGAACAGCCACCTACAGAAGTTCAGTTAATAGTGCTTGTTCAGACCTTCACTAGGGTATTTTCATTTTGAGTGTTGCCATCAGTGTCCTTTAAATATCAGCCTGAGATGTGAGATGGTGTGGTTGAAGCACAGCAAAGGCCACCCCAGACGTCAGGCTTCTGGAGAGAGGGAGAGGTGCTGCTTTGAGAGGTGAGCAGCAGATGCTTCTGCTGCTGCCCTGGTGTGGAAGCAGTAATGTCTGAGGCTGGCATCTCCTGGTGCCATAAGGAACTTCTTTACAGACAGATAGTTTTTCAGCCTGTAAAACAGTTTTAGGGCTTTTAAAGGTAACGTGCAAAGATTTGACAGAAAAGGAGCCAAGAGCAGTTTGCTCAGTGCCTGTGATGAGAGGTATGAGCTCCAATCCAGGCTGCCCCATGGAACTTGGCCAGCAGTGCTGCATGCCCCTCGCACCGGGGCTGCACCCACTCCCTGCTGCTCTGCAAGGAGGGGTGGGAGATGTCAGGATTGAGCCTTGGGTGGAAAATCTGCGTATTTTGTATTTTCCTAGTGTGAAACTGCAGTCTGGAAAATGGTTTCAAAAAAGCAAATGTGAGGTTTAAACCCTCTTGGAAACCTTTTGCTTTTCTTGGGATAAGCAACAATGAAAGCGCATAACAAGCTGTCAGGCCCTCCTCTCCCCAGGCTGGGTGGCCAGCATCCTGCCTCCCCATGCCCAACAGCGCTCCCAGAAAACTGAACATAGTTGGTCTTTCCTATCCACAGGGCAATTATTTGATCCTCTGCAGCTGATCTGAGCTATTCTCAGAGCTAACAGCTGGCCTGGGCAGGGTCCTGGGTTGGGGGACCCAGGCTGGGTTCTGGAAGGAGCCCCGTTAGCAGCCCTCTGTATAGGGCTGGCTGTGGTGGGTCCTCTCCTGCAGTCCACATCCTCACCTGTGCAGGCTCACTTGTGCTGCCGTTCCCAAAATGAGCTGGATCTGGGCAACCTTCACACAGAGCTCACTGTCATTGTCGCAGAAGGTGATAAGTATTAGAAATTATTTATTCTTCTGCGGTAATTTAAACACTGACAGTTTTGGATGCAGGGTTGTTGGGCTGACACGTTGGTGTTTGTCTGGGAGCTTTGTGCAGCTGGAGCTGATCCATCAGGTTTTCCTTCTAGTTGCTCTCAGCCCGCAGGCAAGGAGGTGTGTGTTGCAGCATCTTCCAAGCCGGATTGAAGTAGCAAAACAATGAATGCTAGTTGTGGTTACAGACTGCTTGCTGTGCTGTATGTAAATTTAATTAATATTAGAGAGTATTGTTTGAGATTTTTTTGTCTTTAAAGTTTCAAAACCTGGCCAAAAATATGCGTATCCCGTTAAATCAGGAGATTTCTTAGAGTTGTGGATTTGAGACTGCTGTGGGATGTCTGAGGTTCTCTGAGATCAGGTGGGCCAAAGGGGACCTTGAAGAGCTTTTGTTTCCATGCTGTGGCAAGTTGCAGGCACGCTAGCATTGCAACTATTTTTGCAAACCACATACTAGGAATTCCTTGGTGTCCTGTGGCAGTTTGTCTAAGATTTCCTGCTTCCGCCATTGTGACTTACAATGCTTCTTACAGGCTCATGGTCACAGTGGTGTTGGGGGTTTCTCTGTGGACCTCACATACCATGGCAGTGGCAGTGTGGGACACACTGGGGTGGGTGCACAGGGGGACACTGGGACCGGCTCGGAGGGTGCTGCCACAGATGCCTCTCACCCAGCCTGCTGTGGCCCAAGGACTTCTCAGATCAGGTGGTAACAGTGATATTTCTAATGTGTTCAGCTCTTGAGACAAATGTGGGCCTGAGAACAAAGTGTGCTGGGTCAGCCTAACACTGTGGTAACTCCTCCGGGTTGTCAGACTCACAGAGGGACGGCAAAATGTTCTCCTGGGCTGGTCCTTGCTCTGGACAGGCAGTGTGGCCAGGGATGTGCTTCCAGAGGCTTTTAAAAAAGCCAGGGTTACTTTCTCATTGCGGGAGAAAAGAGGCTGGAAGCTGTTCTTAGTAGGGCTGGGGACCTCATCTTGGCAATGTGCTGTGAAGTGAGGTGCAGTGGGTCCCAGCATCCCTCATGCTGGACAAACTGCTCCGGTGAAGAGCTCTTCCTCAGGGTAGAGATTACTCTGAGCCTTCCCCAGCCTCCTGAATTTGCCCCATTTGCTCAGTCATGCCAGCCCTTGCGAGCATTGGATGTGCTGTGTAGTTGCTGATCACTCCAAGAAGAGTTTTGTGTTGGATTTCCTGGGGATTGAACGCAGAAAGGGCGAGTGCTATGTTTTTTCCGCCTTCAGTCCTCTCTGGCCTCAGGCTGGCCTCCCCGAAAGCACAGCCCCCAGTATGCAGAGCAGCAGGAGAGCCAGGGTCCATCGCGTGCAGCATTCCTCTTGCTTTTGCACTGTGGGGCTGCAGGTCTGCTCTTTTTAACCCCCTACACAGGACAGAAATAAAAATAAATCTAAAAT
Source organism: Pachycephala philippinensis (assembly GCA_013397055.1). Taxonomy (NCBI): domain Eukaryota; kingdom Metazoa; phylum Chordata; class Aves; order Passeriformes; genus Pachycephala; species Pachycephala philippinensis. The sequence continues at coordinate 192,209 of VWZT01005918.1, read as the reverse complement.
AATACAAAGACAGAAGCAAGTTAGGTGGAGAAAGGCAGGCTCCCTGTTCCAGCACTGTCCCTCAGGGGAGCTTGGGACAGAGCTGGGAGAGGAGGCTCTCTGAAGCACAGAGGAGCAGGAGCACGCTGTGTGACATGCGGACAGCCCCAGTAGGAGCTGTGGTGTTGAATGGTGCCATAGCTTGGCTGTTGGAAGATGTCTAAGTAGAAGGATCGTGAACTGAGGCTGGCGTGTCAGCTGGGCAGCGAATTTCAAGGGAACATAGTGGTTTAGAACAATGGAGGAAGGTGTGAGGAGAACTGCAGCCCATGTGAGCTGGCCTCTTTGAGGAGGGTTGATGCTGTCAGGGTATTGTCTGAGCACCTCTTGCTTAATTTCCGTGCTTTAGAGCTTTATAGGAGCCAGGAATGTTGCCTGTGTAGCTGTAACATCCTTGCCTGGCATGTGTGAGGCTGTTTGCAGAAGTGTACACTGCTGTGGGTTGCTGAAGGGACCTGTGTGACATCCAGGACAGTGCTGCAGGTAGCAGGGCAGAGCAGGACCCTGCAGGAGGAAGTGAGTCCTACCAGCCATAAGTCCTGCTTTCCAGGATCCTGCACTTGGGGTGTGCATTAGTACCTGCTCATTGTGCTCAGAATTGAATCCAGCTACTCCTTGGTTGCCATACACTTGATACCTGCTTCCACCATGTGCAGAAGGGTGTACCTGCTTCTCAGAACATCTCCTGGCTTGGCTTCATCCGAGTGCTCTCATTCTGCTGGGTGGCTGTTGGAGCACAAGTTTCCTGCTGTGATAGTGGTGTAGCAGCTGCATGTACAAATGGAGTCCTTGGTGCTGTGCTTATGTTGCCCAGTTGGGTTGCACTTGAGGGCAAGTGCACAAGTGTGCGTTTTGTTTGCTCAGAGCTAGATTTTCAGCAGGTGGTATTGTGCAAGCAGGAAATTGGATGCTTCGGTGTAGAGACATGTTGTATGGTGGAAAGTCTGGAATAGCACGTTGGCTTTCATGCCAGCATCCACCTCTCCTTCTGGCATGCAGTAGGATATAGGCAATGGCAGTCTGTCTTTCCATCAGGTATGATCTTGAAAAGCATCCTCAACGGTGGCCCATCTGTGATGGCTTTGTCCTGGACAAAGTCTTTGGGGATGATCACAGCTGTCTGTGACAGTTCCACAGCACCTCCCAAGTGCTGTGGCTTCCAAATGTTGTGTTCCTTTGTCTCTGCTCATGTGGATGAGTTAATGTGGTACAGGGGTGCTGGGCAGCACACCCTGGCCAAGGCTCTGCACACTCTAGGCTCCAGCTCAGATGCCCTGCAAGCACTGTGGCTAAGCCAGGCTGAGAGGAGTAGTTTGCACACGCCTTTGGGTGTATATCCCTGTTACCACTCTAGAGCTTTATTCCATTTTCTTCAAATGTTGACCTCCTGTCCCAGACTTGGCAAGCGTGTTTCTGCAATGCCTGTTAAAGGTTCTCCTCAAGCCCTGGAGATCTTGTCTCTTTACGGGCTGACTAGTCAGAGCCACCGTGGCTTCTCTGTGCCTTTGCTCTCAGCTCATTTTCAGTGCCCCTTTTTCTCTGAAGATCATATTGAGAAGATCTCCCATTTCTGACAGAAAACAGAGGTGAACCACTCTGCAAGACGTGTGCTGGATGGAGCTATGTGTACAAATGAGATAGAAGATCGCTCCTCGCAGGGACCTGTGCTTGCTTTCACAGAGTGCTTATACTACTGGTGTTGGGGCTGCATGGCTGGAATACTGTGCATGTCCACAGGATACTGGGAGCACGTGTTAATGAGCCTCAGCCTCTGAACTGCGAAAATCAGTCCTCCAGCTGCAGAGTAGACATTGGCCACTCATGAGGGAAGGCTGGTAGAAGAGGGAGAACACATGCTTGGTCTTGGGTTGGTGTTTGCTCAGTTGTGGAATTTCTGATAATGTTCATGGCTTCTGCATGGACGCTGCAACTCCTGAAGGAGCCCAGGCAAGAGCAAGAGGAAATATTGGCATGATGTGGACTTGGTCTGATGTAGGGATGGCTTGTGCTTTCAGAATAAAAATAAATCCAAGGAAGGAGGATAATAACCTGATGTGCCTCAAATTGTGTAACTGAAAACGTCATTGCTAGCAGCAGATGCTGTTTAGAGGCCGTGCCACAGCTAGTTAGGCTGCTCATGGAGAGGGACAAAGCACAGCTTTCAGCACTGCTCTGCTCATCTCTTGAAATGCAACGAGACAGCTCCTAGTGCGTGGTCAGCCTGCCAGCATGTTCCATGTCGGTGCGCTCACCGCGTGTGTGTGGTGCTTGGCACTAGGGGCTTGCTGAGGAGGTTGTACCATGACCTCATGGAGGACTTGTCCTTGACTGCTTAAAGTGCTTGATGGCTGCCTGGTGCAGGGGTGTCACAGGCTGGCAGCACGGGGTGGGGCATGCATCAGTTAAAAGGTGTAAAAAGGCATAAAAAGTTTCATGGAAAATGAAACCTCCCCACTTGTGACCATGGCAATAAACCTGCAGCGCTTGCATGATGTGCTAGTGAGAACATGTTGATCTCCACATGAAAACCATAAGCTTATTTAGAAAATTGGGCTGTCTCATTTGAGATTAGAGTTTCTCTTTAATTTGCAAATTCTTAATTAGTATGGAAATAGCTTGTTAAGTGGGGTTCTCTGTGCATATATATCCGCATACCAGTGCCACGGTGATCCCTAGCAGGTGGTGTGCTTCCCTTTAGGATGCTGGACAAGTTCCTGGCTCTGAGACCGGGCAGGATGCTCAGAATGCAGCAGGCAAAAGCAGACCACAGCACCAGGCAGACATGACTGTGTCCCCTTCCTCCTGTCCAGCTCGTCCCATAGGAGATGATGGCAAGAGATGCTTGCTCCACAGGATTATCACAGAATCACAGAATATTCTGAGTTGGAAGGAACCCACAAGGATCATTGAGTCTAGCCCTTAAATGAATGTCCTATATGGGAATCGGACCCACAACCTTGGCATTATTAGCACCATGCTTCAACCAACTGAGCATTATGAATAGTACAATGTGTTAAATGCTGCAGGTTCCCTGGTGTCTGGAGTCACAAGTGACCACAGTGTCTCTGGCCCCTGCCAGCACAGTTTAAAGGAGTCTTCCACACACCGGAATGGCATGTTATCCTGGGAGCTGGAGCAGGGCCCCGTGAGGACCTGAGGTGCTGCCATCCTCTCAGGGTGCCCTCTCTGCGGCCAGCTCTGTGTGCAGACAGGGGTCTCAGTTTGAGACAAGTTTCGTGTAATGAACATCTCCTCATAAGAAGGCAGTTTTCAGCACTCCTTCCCCCACTGATACAAAAGGAATTTCTTGGATGAAAGTGAAAAAAAATTACTTATTTAACAAACAGAGTGCCGGCAGGGCAAAGAAAAAAATAAGTAATGTTAGATAATAAACCCCCTTGATGCGGAGAAAGCTGGGGGATTCAGAGTTCTTTTCTGTAGCTGGCTCGGCACCTCCTGAGGTCCAAGGCTGGGATATGGTGTCCCTGCAGCCTCCCTGCTGGTCCACGGGGTCCGATGGTCTGATTCTCGGATCACAGCTAGGCTGAACAGTTCCAGAAGAAGAAGAAGTTCTGGAGGATTTCAGTATGCAGTCCTGGGAAAATTTTCTTGCCTCAGCTAACAGGCTAGCTAAAAGCAGGAAGGTGCTCCCTGGGCTCTGCAGTGGTGAGAATGCAGGGGAGTGTGTGTGAGTCCTTGAATACAAACCGCGCTGAAGAATTCATCCGGCTTCTCTCCCCCCTCTCCTGGACCCAGCTTAAAGCTATGGGACCCATTTCTGAGCATAAAGCAGACGATAGAGAAATACAGTATTATCATAAAATCACCCCAAGACAATAGGAGACCAAGGGCTCTCTCCTGACAGCTGTAGGGATTTTGCAGGGCCTCTTCTTGCATTTGGAGGACTTTGCACATGGTCGGGGTGGGTATCCTGGTTAGAATCATTGAATCATCAAAGTTGGAACAGACCTTTAAGATCATCAAGTCCAATGGCCCACCCAGCACTACCACTGTAACCCCTAAACCACATCACCCAGTGGCTGATCCAGCCCCTTCTTAAATACTTCTGGGGATGGTGACTTCACCTCCCTGGCAGCTTATTCTGGTTCCTGACCACCCTAGCAGTGAAAAGTTTTCTTCTAATATCTAATCGGAATCTCCCCTGTCTCAACTTAAGGCCATTTACTCTTGTTCTCTCACTGCAGGCACAGCAAAAGAGACCAGCCCCCACCTCACTACAACCTCCTGTCTGGGAGCTGGAGAGAACAATGTTCCCCCTATGAGCCTTCTCTTCTCAAGACTAAACAAACCCAGCTCCCTCAGCTGTTCTTGATAAGACATTTTTTATAGACCCTTCACAAGCCATGTTGCCCTTTGCTGGACATGCTCCAGGACCAAAATGTCCTTTTGTCCCCTTTTTGAAGTGAGGGGCCCAAAACTGAATATAATACTCGAGGTGCCTCACCAGTGCCAAGTACAGGGGATTGGTCACTTCCCTAGTCCTGCTGGCCACACTATTCTTGATATAGGCCAGGTTGCCGTTGGCCTCCTTGGCTACCTGGTCACACTGCTGGGACCCCCAAGTCCCTTTCTGCCAAACAGTTCTCGAGCCACCCCTCTCCCAGCCTGGAGCTGCAGGGGGTTGCTGTGACCCAAGTTTAAGACCTGACACTTCACCTTACTGAACCTGACACAGTTGTCCTCAGCCCATTGATCGAGTCTGTCCAGCTGTCTCGGTAGAGCCTTCCTACCCTTAAGCAGATTAAGCAGATCTTAAGGTTAAACTGTCTCCTCTGGATATAACTGATATCCAAGCCTTATTTTATCAAGACAGATGGCTCCAGTTCTATGGAAATACCTGGGTGCACGGTGGATGTGATACTGTTGCGTGCCTGTCACTAGCTGGAACGAGAGGACAGAGCATACAGAACACCTGTCTGCTGGTTCGGGACCACTGCTGAATGTGGGACTACCCTGCTCTCGGGCTGGTCTGGCCCTTTCTCAGCTTGTTGTGCCAAGCAGCTGGGCTCTGACAGCAATGGGACATGAATGCCTGTAATGTCTATGTAGAGCTTGATATGCTCAAGCTGGGCACAGACAGAAGAAAGACCTATAGATTTTTCCTCTTGGCTCGTTGAGAGAGAGGAGGGTCTGCCCATTCTGTTCCTGGTTGCCCAATGCTGGCTGTGGCCTGAGCCGAGTGCTTTCAGGGCACAGTCTGTCCTGAGCTATGGCCAGTGGTGAGGACTCGTTTGCGCTTCCCTTTCAAGGGCAAGTGGCTGTGTTTGTGGCTCTGGGTGGCCCTTGCTGCTGAGAGGAGGAGGCACATGGCCTGGTAGCTGCCTCCTGCTGGTATCAGGGTGGGCGCTGTGCAGGGGGCCCCTCTGGGCTTGGCTGTGTCTCCCGCAGCTATCCATAGGCATGAGTCTGAGTAGAAACAAAGGTCTGTGCCAAGAAGTGACTGCTCTGCTTTGGTCAGGGAGAAACCCCTTCCCGTGCTCTGCTGTCTCATGTTGTTTCTTGAACCCATGCCCTTGTCTCCTCTGGTCTGGATGCTCATTCAGAGTGTGCCAGTGGGCTGGCCAAGAGCTCCTCCTGCATTGCTGTGTGCCAGTGCTGCCAGCCCTGCTTCGCTTGCCCAGTGACTGGGCTTCTGTGCTGCCTCTTGTAAACCCCCAAAGCCAGGGGTGGTCTGCAGCCTGCCACACTGAGGGAACTGTGAAAGGCCTTCCTTGATCCTGACTTTAACCTGGGAAAAGTTATTCCTGAGTCATGTTGTGCACCCTGGAGAAAACAGATATTAGGAATGGGCAGGTTACCCACAACCAAAGGTGCCCTGGGAAGAAGAATGACAGGCTACAGGCAGAGGGCTGCTTTGGGAGCGGGAGCCCAGCTCTCCTTTCTGCTGGAGAGCCCAGGAACATCCCTGACCCTCACATCCACTCTTGGGACCACTGGACGTGTGGCAGAGCCCAGCTGCCTGCTCCCTATCCTGGTGAAGAAGCTGTGCTTGGCGTCCTGCTGCTGCTGCTGAGGCTCATGATGCAAGGCTAAAGCTCATTCCTCTGGGCAGCTGGCTCCCGGCGCTGGCTGCCCTTCCCTGCCCGCAGCCTTTGCCCTGCCAGCCCAATGCTGCCTGCTTGGGATCCTGCTCTACCTGAGTGCTGAGAGGAAGGAACAGGTGGGGTGGTGCTGGAACAGCAGCCCATGGGAGCAGGGGCCAGGGCTGTGGTACAGCACCAGGGCTGGTGGCAGCAGGGCCCCACAGCCCTTTGCTGGGCTCTGGAGACAGCAGAACTGGGCTGCTCACTGCAGCACCAAGTGTCTGGGCATCCTCCAGCCCTCATTCAGCTACTGCAGCTGCCTGAGCTAACACTGTACAAAAGGCAGTGAGCATGCTGGGGCCTAGGCCACTCAATGTGTGTGATGCACAATATATGACTTTTTATTTGAGTCTTTATTTAAAAAAAAATAAGCACGCTGAAAACCTAGAGTTGAGTGATAGGCCTCTTGTGGGCCACGCAATGAGAGACTTCCAGCCTGGGCTAGCCCCATGACCTGGAACTTGTAGCAAGATATTTATCTTGACTTTAGCTTGCCAGAAGTTTTGCTGCTGTGCAGGCAATGTCTGAGCCTTTCTCCTTCCCGAGCATCTCTTGGGTCTCAATGAAACCTCCTGTGTGCTCCATTCCCTGGCTCTGCTGGATAGGAGCAGAAGGCTACAGGTGCCCCCAGTCTCTCTGGGCTGGCAGTGGCCCTTCCCTGGGCTTTGGAGGTGGACAGAGCTGCACTGGTGAGATGCAGTGATTCCCAGAGGGTGCAGATGGTTGCTACCGGTGTCCTGCTTTCCTGCTGTGGGAGAGTCCTGTTTCGCTGGATTCTGGCCTGATGCTGTCCCCACAGCTGTATCGGCTGGAGACATGCAAGCACCTTAGGGTTGTAATGCCAGGTGCCAGGGCTCAGGTGCCTTCAGCCTGAAGGTTGTTTGGTTGGTATAAGTTCTGCTCTGGCTCTGGGAGCAGCAGGTTGGCTGGCCTGCAAAAACCCTTGGTGTGTGCCAGGTACTTAGTTAAGTGTCAAGGAGTGATTCTTTGGGGCAAGGCGGTAGTGGAGAGAGCTCCTTGAGCATGGAAGGGATCCCATGCCTTGCCAGGCTTCTGAGGGACTTCACAGCCTTTTGATGATGGAAAGAAAACAGAGCAGGAAGAGAGTGCTAGTTCCCTCAAGAGCTGGAGTGCCCCAGATCCATCTTCTGGGTTACTCCAGCAGAAAATTGATTGAGCACTGGAATAGGCTCCCCAGGGAAGTGGTCACAGCACAAAGCCTGTCCAATTTCAAGAAGTGTTTGAACAATGCTTTCAGGCACATGATGGGATTCTTGGGGCATCCTGTGCAGAGCCAGGAGTTGGACTTGATGATCCTGGTGGGTCCAATCCAACTCAGCATATTGTATGATTTGGTGTTTTTAAAACCTGTGAGGGGAGGGCTGGGAAGTAGGGCCAGGGTAGGAGCAGCTTGACTGGGTGGGTGCTGGCAGGCCCTGCAGGGGAGCCAAGCTGAGGCAGGTGGGGGAAGACCAGTGTGCTCATGTGCTGCTGGCAAGGAGGGCTAAGCTGAGCACCTTCGAGCCTCCTGCAGCACAGAGACCACTGTGAAAGATGAACCAAACCCAGGTCTCCTACACATCTGGCTCCAAGCACACCCTTGGGATGGCACTGCTCTCTGTTGGAGCCCAGCAGGGTTGTTCTGAGCTGCTGCACCCACTTGGTCTGAAATGTCTGCGTGGTCCTTCCTGGAGAGCGCCTCTACTGCAGCTGCATGTGTCTTCTAGCTTGACTTAGCCGTGTGTTCTCTGGGCCCTCCTGGGACACATTTGCAGCAGTACAGGAGGGGCTGTACAGGACAGGCTTAGTCATGAGAAAGAGTCCTGTGTCATCTTGTCCACAGATGCCATGAAACTCCTCCCTGCTCAGGTCCGTGGCACTGGGTGTCTTTCCTTGCTCCCACCTAGCTTGACTTAGATGTGGGCCAAGCTGGCCTGGCCTGTGCCATGTAGCTTTGCCTCTTCTTTTCAGTATGGTGGCATGAGCCGTGGGCCAGCATCAGCATGCAGAATTGGTCACCTCATGCTGGCCTGAGCACTGCCCATCTGTAGGACCTGTTGGGTTTTGGTGTTCCTCCTGGGGAGGGAGACACGATGGGGGTACAGGGTGTCACTGGGGCTGGCCTGTGGGCTGGCAGCAATGCAAGCTGCTCCCTTGTGCCAGCGAGTCTGACAGCTCATGGCTCACGGAGTGGGGTTTGCATGGTACCGGAGGGAAAGGAGAGGCAGGTGTTTGTGGGATTTCTGTCTTAAAACACTTGTCAAATACTTTTGAGCTCTTTGGCACCTGTTGCTGGCACTGTGGAGCAGACAACTGCTGGGTGTTGGCTGCCCAAAAAGCATCTACTGCTGGCAGCTGAGTTGAGTGTACTGTGGCTGGAGCTGCTGTAGGGACGGCACGGACTGTGACCTCACCCTGTCCTCTTGACTGTCACAGCGTGTTTGTCCTGGGGAGCCGCAGCAATGCCCCATCCACCCAGGGTCAGCGCTGTTTCCAATGTGCCTGCATATGGCAGGGCTGCTCCTGGCCTTCCTGCCACCACAGCACTGGTGGGAGGGAGGCAGTGAGGCCAGCTTTCTCCTGCATCTGGCAGTGTCCAACCTATGCCCGGTCCCCAGAGAAATCAGGCCTGGGCAGGTGTGTCAGCTCAGCAGCTGGCCTGGTCCTGAGGGTGCATGAAGCCCGGGAGGGGGTGCTGGGTGCTGTTCCTCTGCGTTTGGGTATAGCTGCTCTGGCAGTGCCTGGGAGCTGTGGCCATTGCAGAGACCAGCTGAAAAGTGCTGCTGGCCGAGCTGGACCATAGCCACTGTTGCAGGGATCCTGAGGGAAGCCCCAGACAGCTGTCATGGTGCTGCTTTGCCAGAGACCCCTCATTGGTCCGCCAGAGGGGGACAGTGTGGGGACCTGGTCACCTCTGGCACTTAAGGTGCTGCTAGAGCTGGACTTGCAACTGCAGCCCCTCTGATCAGGCCTGGTGTGGGGGAATTGCTTGGAAATCACCCCTCTGTCAGCCCATCCCCCCCTGTGGGCTGCAAGGTGGGTGCCCCTTATGCAGCATCCTCCCTGCTGCGGGGGCACAGGCCTGGGGACACATCCAGCCTGGCCCCAGCACTGCACCTGGGGCTGCTTGTGGGGAGACATGGCTCTTCTCCTTGCTTGCCCCATCTTCATCCCCATAGCAGCTCTTCCGTGGTCACGGTGATAGGGCTTGCAGCCTGCCTCAAGTTCCTGCATCCCTCTCCAGTCTCTTTCTGCTGTCATTGCTGCTTGGCAGAGGCTGGTTTGCTTACTTCCCTCTGCTGCTGCAGGGCTTGCAGTGTCCGACACATCTCTCAGCGGGGCCTGGGCTATACCCGGGGCTCTGAGGGGTTGGAGTGTGTTCTGTGCTAGCCCCAGGTGTGCCACTTCTTGCTGAGACTGCGGCTTCCATGTTGGTGTTGGCCGGTGGGTTTCAGGCAGCACTGAGCTGTGGGGATATCTGTGGTTGAGCTCTTGCCGTGGCTCAGCAGAGCAGATGTTCCCAAGGTTGTCCCTGAGAGTTTCATTCCGACAGCTTTGTTGCTCTGAGCAGCCCCAGGGTTGGCTTGGCCTCCTGGAGGGGTGAGTTGGAAGGATGGAGTGCCTCAGGTTCAGCAGTCTCGTCATTGTGAATTTTTTTGTGTTGTGTCTTGCAGAAATAACATTCATCCCAGATTTGATGATAATGAAAATACAGAAAAAAGAAAAGCAGGTTTGTGACCTTCTCTCCTTCTCCCGATTCAGCTGTCAAGGCCTGAGGACCATGTCCCATGTGGAAATGGTTTCAACTGATGTGTGGTGGGAAGGAGGCTGGGGGAGTATTGTCTTGAATTTCCAGACAGGGGTGCTGCTCAGGTCAAATTTCAAGCTGAGCTGCACCCCAGAGTGGGTGAGCCTGATGGGGCAATTGAACAAGATGAGGTTTATCTTCAGTAGTGGAAATGCTCTTGCTGTTGTCCCCGGTGGAGGAACAGCCCTTCTTTTTGTCTCAAAGTCCATAGTATTGGTTCTTGTTGTAATCTCATTACAAAACCACGTTTGCTGTGATTACGGTTACTAACATGATACACCAGGACTAATACCAGCTGGGAGGTTTGGGAAGATCATGTCTGGGAGGTGTGAGGGCTTGGACAGGGAATTTTCTTCCATTACTCAGAAAAAATCCTATCTCACAAAGCTGCCATTTCTGGATTGGTGCATTGGATAATAACAACCTGCTGCTCCCAGAGGAGATTTATGAGCCAGTGGTCCCTGTATTAACTGTGTGCAGGGGAAGAGCCTGACTATTGGCACTCTGCTGAGGGGTAGGGACCTGTTACATGCATAGAGTGTCGCTCTGCCTGTGGGGCTGAAATATGGCTGGAGGTATAAAACAAACGGGTCTGCCTGGAGCTAATCTGTGTCCATGCTGCTTTTAATGGGAAACCATTAAAGGGAGCACTGAGCTAAGGGATAAATCTGTTTGAGAGCACAAGCCAGTACCATTTCTAACCAGCTCTGAAGCAGCACGTGCTGCTCAGGGTACCCCAGATCTCACTGCCATGGCAGGTTGATGGGAGGAGGAAGGGAGGGAAGTGTTTCAAAGAGGTCAGCGTGCTGTTCTGGGCTTGCAGCAAGGCAAATGTTGCAGATATTAGAAGGTGTGTGTTCAGAGCACCGGTACTGTAGGGAGTTGTGAGTTTAGCAGTGTGTCCTAAAGATGCTGTGAAGAAGCAGAGCCAGCGTCAAGGTGAGGAGGAGGAAGGAAGCATGGAAGGTCTTGTGTACCAGCATGGCTGGATTGCTCCTGATAGGGCAGGGAAAAGGCCTGGAGGAGAGCAGGGTGCTTTGGGGTGTGGGTCTGTGATCACCCTCCTCTGATAGCAAAGCCGAGGTAAGAAATTCATGCCACTCATTGGGCTAATATAGCAGGTTTGGGTGCTGTGGAAATGGGATTACTGAAATGACATGGGGTTTAAGCACAGCAGAACCATCCTCCCCCACCAACTGGAGATTTAAGAGGGCTCAACTGATAAATCATTTTCTATAGCTGCTGCTGCAGATAAAATCTGGGAGGAAGATAAAGGCATGTGGTGTGAGCAAGGACCGGTAGAGTTCCAGCTGCTCATCTCCTGAGCTCTCTAAGCCAGCAGCAGTGTAGGACAATCCTTGGAGCATGTCATGGGGTGGAGTGTAGCATTCCCAAATTCGGTGTTTGGAAGAAAGCAGAACTCCTGCGGGCATTCTGGGTGCCTAGTTGAAGGGGTGGGTGTCTCCCTGTAATGCTCAGATGAGCAGCACTGGAGGCAAAACTCACAAGGGGTGCCATTCCACATCACTCTGGACACCTGAGCCCAGGAGTGCCCACACCTTGTAAACAGACTTCTCATGGCACCAACGGGGGCTGTTGCCTTCCATTGGAAAGTCTCTCTGGAGAAGATGAGTTGCTTATGTGGTTCCAAGGCTCTCAAAAGTCATGTGTTTCCCTGCCAGCCTCTCACCTGCAGAAACATCCTGTTGATCATCATGTAGGTGTAGGTTCAGGCCCAAGGGTGAAAAGGCTAGCAAAATGCTAGTACCCTTCATATCGGTGAGGGATGGCAGGAGAGCTGTCAACTGCCTTTGGGAAAAAGTATTGGATGTGTTCTCTCCCTTCCCAAGCCCTTGGCTGTCCTAGGCCAGTGCTTTGTCCTGCCTATGTCTACTGCCAGTGGATTAGGAAACCTGGGCTGGAGAGATGGGGTCTCGAAGTAGACTGTCTGGGAAGGAGCTCCTCTCTGTGTCCCCTTGGTGCCCCCTACAGCAGTGCCTCTCTTCCTGTTCAAACTATGATGGCTTGGGGTACAGGGCACTGCCGACTGCTGTCTGAGGGGCTGTTGTTAGCAAAGGCAGGGGCTGTGTTTCCACAACTCTGCTTCCTTAGTAATGCACAAAAATCTGGTACATTTGTCACCAAGCTGTGACTAACTCGTGAAACCTGTCACTTGTCTCATGACTTACAAGTTTTCATGCCAGGGTGCCTTGTCTGCTGGTGGAGGTGGGACAGGAGTGCCTGGTTACCCCCGAGAGCAATGACAAGTGATGGATTTCCTTTGAGGGCTCAGCACCTTCATTCCCTGGGCTGTCTGTCCTGTCTGTGTCCTGCTTGTCCCTGGGCACTGAAGGGTCTTCTACTCCTTATTTCTGCCAAACTCTGACTTGTTAAATAACCAGAGAAATAATGAACTAAAATGAATGCAGTTATCCCACAGTGCTTGTAAGTCTCCTTATTCTACAGCCATTGAAATGCTCCCATCCTGCATGGACTGTGATAGCAGAGCAGAATTGCATTGGAGACAGAGAGACAGAAAACCCTGTGACCCCTTAGCCTTCTCCAGGAGAGCTCTTCTGGCTTTCCAGCCTTGGCGTGGGAGTGGTGGGAATGGCTGTATCCCATGCAGTGTGCGGACAGCAGTGGGAGGCAGTGGGGAACAGCCCAGGGCTGCAGGCACCATGTGGCTGCTGGGCAGCCCTTGCAAGAGGGAGGCCCCTGGGAGCATCTGGTGGGAGCTCTGCTTGTCTTTGCTTCAAGCACTCACTGCATTAAATGAAGGATTTTCCTGAATTTTATGGGTCTGTTTATGTGAAAGTGAGCTTTGCTGTCTCACATACTGCAAATGCTGTTCGAGGTTTTTTACCAGAGCTCCCCGAGGCTTGAGCGGGATCCTGAGCAGTGGGAACCAGCACTGGAAGCAGGGCTGCCCAGGCCTGAGGGCACTTGTGGCTCTGTCCCAGGCTGTGTCTGTGGGCTTTTTTTTGTCATGATGAGACTGTCAGGTGTGATGACCCCTGGCACTGGGTGCATGGAGGAGTTTTGGGCATTCGCTCTGTAAGGGTGAAGGGTGGGGGGAGCAGTGAGCTGCCAGGCTGCCCTTCTCCTGCACACGCTGCTGGGTCCCCCCCAGGGTCCAAGGGCTGCACAGACTTTCCTCCCTGCCGGAGAGAACTGAGTGGGGAGGACAGCCTGGACAGCCCAGGGCAACAGCACTGCCCTCTGCCCCACCCATTCCGTGTGCCGGGGTGCTGGGAACACGTGTGCCCGCTGCCAGGGCTGGCCCAGTCATCGGACAGAGCTTCCGAGCTCTGTTGTTGAGGGCTGCATTGTGGTGGAGCATCTTGGGAACAGAGCCAGGCCCCACCTCCATCATGCACATCCCATGGTGACTGCAGAGCCTGCTCAGAGACATGATGGAAGGTGGCACTTGTATATTTTTAGCTTCTTGCTGCATTGGATTAAGAGCTGGAAACAAGGGGTGCGGACACCGGGCAAACAGAACACAACAACCCATGCTGTGCATGCCGCTGGTGGGGATGGGGCTGCTGAAGTGTTTGGCTCACCAGCCTGCCAAAACCCTCTGTGTGAAAGAAGCTGCCTGTTCTGTTCCTGTTGGGCTCTGCTGCCTGCTGTGAGGATAGACTGGGCTGGTGATGGCCAGCCTGACCGTCTCAGGGAGGCAGAGCTGTGTCACAGTGCCTATCCTGGGCTGCTGGTGGAGCAGCAGGCTGGCTGGTGGCCTTGGTCGGTGCTGTGGGGGGAAATGGGTAGAGGGGGTGCTGGGCAGCCCCCAGGCATCAGTCTCTGTCTAAAGAGCATGGAAACCTTTGATGGCCCCTGCAGTCAGGGTCCCTGTGGACACTCCATATGCAGAACAGATCTCTGTGGGGTTTGATGCGTGCCGTAGACCCAAATATGGGCTTCTGCAGAACTCTCCTGGTGGGCTGCAGGAAAGCTTGGCCAAGCCTGCAGCAAACAGGGCTTGAATGGTCCTTGTACTTGGGTGCAAGGTGGCATGTGGCATGGCCACCGCTGCTGGCTGCGGTCACACTGCCTGGCAAGACTGTGTTGTGGGGATGTCGTCTGAGCCTGGTTGCCAGGGGAGGTGGATCTGCTCTTGGTGTTGTGACCATTAGAAGGGCTCATCTGTGGCCTCCTTGCTGGACAGACCTGCCATTCAGATCCTGAGGCATGGCAGAGCTTTGCCCTGCTGGGAACACTGTGCTCTTGGAGAGAAAAGCCTGCAGGATGGATTATGGGGTGAGCATGAAGCTTTTGGTCTTTTCTCCTTCCCACACCCAAACTCGTGGGATAGTGAAGGGTTTGGCTATGGATCAGGCTCCAACACCCAGCAGTGTGGATGCAACATCTCCTTCATCCCCATCACATCTCCTAGCAGTGCTGGCATGTGACTTCTGCCATGTGGGTCCAGAGGAGCTTCTCTGCTCCTGCCTCTCACAGATACTATTATTATTATTATTGTTGTTGTTGTTGTTGTTGTTATTATTGTTGTTGTTGTTGTTGTTGTTGTTGTTATTATTATTATTATTATTATTATTATTATTATTATTAGTGCTGCTGCTGCAAGTGCATAAGCTTTGTAAATCAGTGCTACCTTTATGGGGCAGCAGATGTTGCTTCTTCCCCTCCCCACTTCTCTTGCAGTTTCCTCTTCTTTGCTGTTGTTCCCTTTGCAGGTACCTGGCGCAGGCAGATGAGGCTGAGGGTTTTGTCTGTGGCTCACCACGGGCAGTCCCACTGGCCTGAGCTCGTCCTTGCCCTGAGCAGGTGTGGGGAAACCACTGCTGAATTTCACTGCTCCTGAGCTCTCACGCATTTGCCAAGGGGAGTTTGTAAACTGTCTCTTCACATCCCTGTGAAGCCAGCTTTGCTGGAGGGCTCGCAGAGGCTCGGGGGTGCTGTGTGAGCCTCATGTGCCAGAGCAGCTGGTGTATCCCACAGGCTCAGCAGTTTGGGAGGGGAGGGAGCCCTTCAAGGAACAGGGGCAGGAGCCGCTTTGCCTCCCCACCTCCTGGCGGTGTTTTCCCCGAAATCCTGAATAAAAACTCAGGATTCAAATTGAGACTATAAGTGAAACAAAACTATTTTCAATTAAGGAAACACACCACACCATTAAGGCCCACCCTGACCTTGGCTTTGCCATAGAATGGCGTCGTGCAATTCTAAGTGCCCTCTGTTAGCCTCCACAGCTCTTGGGGGAGGTTTTAAACATTTTTTTCTCCTGACCTTCTATTTGACAGTAGTTAGACACATGGAACAAGACTTCGTGCTCCAGCTGATGCTGAGGGACTGTATGAAATGTAATTTATAGAAGATTACTCTGTGAATAAAAAAACCATTACATAAAAGTGTATTCTGGAAGTGTGAAATCGTTACAATCATCACCAAAATAAAAAGCTGGTTCAGAGACAGTGCAAAGGCATGGTTCTAGGGATAAAAACTGTTCTGGGGAAGCAGAGGCTGCTTCGATTGGGTTACAAGAGGTTCAGAGATGGGCATCGTCTACAAAAACCTGAAAATCATCATCTTTACTTCTTCCCCACTCAGAAATACCCAGAAGCAGCAAAGCTGCTTGCTTAGGTGGACATGTAAAAAGACATGTAGAATGGGCAGTTGAATGGAAAATTATGTTTCTATTTAGTTTAAAAAAGTGATAGTAAGAAAAAGGGCATGTACTCTGTGAATTTAAAAGTAGCCCTGTAGCAAGGCAGGGCATCACAGATTTTTAGGAACCACTTAAGACGTGGAGTCTAATAACAAATCTTTTTCCAACTCTCTCGGGATTAAAAAGCCTTTAAGAGGAGTCACAGGGTAAATACGGTGTCAAGTGAGGGCTTGTGGAAACTGAGCGTTGGCAGAACAGCTCAGTTAAATAGGCTCTCTACCCAGAATCATCTCTTGATGCCAGAGGCATCAGAGGGTTGCCCTTAAAGGGTGTGGTAAAGACATTTTTGAGCAAAGTAACGTAAGCCACCTGTTACTTGGGAATTGTAAAAGAACACAATGAGATTTGGGAATTGCTAATAAATAGTGTTGGGGCCATCACCCATTAGGGCCATGGAAGGGGTGAGGGGAGTAAATGTGAAACTAAGGTCAATAGGTTCACTTAAGTATTGTAAATAGTTAGGAACTATAATAAACACTTTGTTTCTGAAAATACTACACTGGTGAATAGTCAATATGACTTCTGCAAAGCAGAGTTAGTCCTTGCAGTCTCTTGGGGATTTTAAAGATAACTGGGTCACAGGGCTGAAGTTGGGCTGGGCTGGTGCAAGGCTCATGGGCTCCCAACCAGCGGCTGAGGAAGTTTCTCACCGAATGCTTGTAAACATGGGAAGCGTAGTCCCAATAAAAGGTCTTTCTGTAAATTAGTGACTGATTAAAGGCAGGGAAACCAAATACAGGGAAGATGTTGCTGCTTTCACAGCACAGATCGGGAAAGAAAGGTGCTGGCTGATTCCTGCAGTCATCTGAGATGCTGAAATGGAAATGGAGGCTGAAAAGTTGAGGGAAGTCTCAAGATGCACCCAGTAAAGCATGGGAGAGCCAGTCGTGCGCATGTTGTCACTGGAGGCTGTCCCTGCTCCTGGAAAGCACTGGCAGAGTTTGGCATCTGCCTACAGGGTCCCAGGGTGCATTCAATGGTTCGTAAAGGGAAAAGGAACAGAGCAGAAACCCTCCTGCTACTCTGTGGTACCTCTGTTGCTATGTGCTCCTACTGCCGCCCCATAGCCAGTGAGGTTGGAAGTGCTGAGCAGGATAAGGGAGGTGGCCTGAGAGCTGGCTCAGCCCACCTGTGAGGAGAGGGTGACTTGTCACCTATACCTCAGCTAGGCCAAGAGAGCTCTGCAGGGGGAGGATGGCAGAACTGAATTATACAGAGCATGTGACAAGGAGACCCCCCTCACACCGTGAGAAGTAGAAGCCACTTAGGAGGGCAGCAGAATTTAACCAAAATTAGTGGTTTTCCCCAACACCTTACGAGTTTGTAGTACTGAATGCCCCCAGGTGCTTTGGCACCCAGGGTTACACATGGGTTCATTGTGGTGTGGGTGCAGCCTGCTGCTGGACCAGCCTGGGCAGACAGGGCACAGAGGTGCTGCCTGCCCTGCCCCACTCCTGCCCCCTCAGGGTCAGAGCATTGCCTAGAGCAGCCCCAGGCTGGTCCGGACCAGCCCAGAGCAGCCTGCTTTGCCCTGCTGCAGCATGTCCCAGGGCTAGGATTTGCCAGCTTTAGGCTTCTGCAGCTACATGTGTTCCTCCCCTGGGAAGGGGGTCTGTGGTGGTATGTCAGTGCTGGCCATTGCTGCACAGTGGCCAGCAGCCCGGTCACAGCTGTGGGCAGCCTGTTGGCTCATGGACACCTGTGTCTCAGGCCACTCCGGCCGAGGTTGCTGCTGCAGCAGAGCTCCCTGCAGTGAGTGCTGTGTCCCCGTCAGTGTGAGACCGGCTCTTCAGCCTTTCTCCCCCTGGAACCAGAGGCGATTTCCCTTGCGCAGCGGCCCGGGGACAGTGAGCTCCTGCCTGCCATGAGGAACCAGCCGGGCTGCCGCAGGCAAAGCAGCCAGAGTGCTTTGGAGCCGTGCAGGAGAACAAGCTGGCACTGCTTTCTTAGGCTTTTCCTGTTGATGAGAAGCCAGGATAAACTGAACCTCATCAAGGGGTAGTAGAAAAAACCCATTCCCTGGCTTGTGGCAGTGAGCTAGGCTCTCACTGCAGACTGTACTTGGCAGCACAGTCCTACATGCATGGCCAGAGCTTGCTGTGGGCTTCAGGAACATAACATGAAGCATTTTCCCCTCAAGACAAACCAGGCAGCTTTGGGAGTATAGTTTCTGGGCTGGCAGCATTTGGTGGGGTGCAGCCTGGTCTCCCTGCCTCTCTGTCCGTGTGCTGCCTGTGTGAGCCCTGGCTGTGCGCCTGGGTCCCACAGGCTGGCATCTGATGGCCGGTTCATGGCAGAGCCTGCACCACAGGCTTCTGGTTGCTCCAGCTGGAGGCAATCGCTGCTGAGTGGGACCAGCACTGCTCCTGGGACATGGCAGGCTGTGACACCTGATGCTCACAGGGATCGCAGGCCAGGGTGCTGACACTGAGTGTTAGGAAAGCAGACTTCCAGCTCTTCAGGGAGATAGTCAGTGGGATTCCCTGGGAGACTGCCGTCTGGGACAAGGGAGTGGAACAGAGCTGGCAGATCTTCAAGGAAGTGTGGGTCAGGTATCAGTCCCGGTATTGATCCCGACTGGGCCAGGAGCAGATTGAGAGCAGCCCTGCTGAGAAGGATTTTGGGGGTGCTGGTGGATGAGAGGCTGCACACACCCGGCCGAGTGCGCTGGCACCCAGAAACCAACCATGTCCTGGGCTGCATCGAAAGAAGTGTGGGCAGCAGGTCAAGGGAGGGGATTCTGCCCCTCTACTCCCCTCAGGTGAGGCCCCACCTGCAGTGCTGCATCCAGCTCCGGAGTCCTCAGCGCCACACAGACATGGACCTGTTGGAGCCAGTCCAGAGGCCACCAAGTTGATCAGAGGGATGGAGCACCCCTCTTATGAGGAAGGGCTGAGAGAATTGGGTTTGTTCAGCCTGGAAAAGAGGAGGCTTAGGGGTGATGTAACTGCAGCCTTCCAGTTCCTAAAGGGGGCTTACCTAAAGGAGTGGTACTGCAATTGTCCGAATAGAAACTTTGTAACAGTTTTGAGTATTAGAAGCAGGCATTCTTTATTGTAGCGGGCTGGTCACTCGGGGATCCTTCTTCCATTCATGTTTGAAGAGTGTTGGGTGAACAGGGATTTTATCATACACACTGATTACATATTCGTTAGTTATCCCCACTTCCTTGGCTTTATTTTACACCCCTTATCAGAAGTCCTTATATGGTTCTTTGGGGTTCATCTTCAACGTCTGGTGTCCATTTTAGGAGGCTGTTCCTCAGCTTTTGAGTAAGTGTAATATCGCTGTTTTGCGTAACTTCTGCTTTGTCAGCCTTGCAGAGCTGAGCTGGCATCCTGCTTGCGTTTTGCATGATTTCTGTTTGCCTAAGCTACATCCTTTATCTATTTCTACAAGGCTGTGCTGTTGTGTTATACTGTCCTTGATAAGAGTAAATGTTTTTCTGTCCTACTGTCCTTATCAAGTGAGTAAAATGCTGTTCTGTTCTACTGTCCTTATCAGGGGTACTACCTAAAGGGGACTTAGAAGAAAGATGGAGAGGGACTTTTTACAAGAGCATGTGGTGACAGGACAGGGAGGAATTGATTCAAACTGAAAGAGGGTAGGTTTCGATTAGATATTAGGAGGAGATACAGATAGATATATATACACATAATATTAGATATTAGGAGGAAATTCTTTGCTGTGAGGGTGGTGAGGCACTGGAAGGGATTGCCCAGAGAAGCTGTGACTACCCCATCCCTGGGGATGTTCAATTCAAGGTTGGACAGGGCTCTGAGCAACCTGGTCTAGTGAAAATTGTCCCTGTACACGGCAGGCGGTTGGAAGTAGATAATCTGTAAGGTCCTTTCCAACCCAGGCCATTCTATGATTCTAAATTGTTACAGCTGATCCCCATCTTGCGAGAACTGAGGAGTGCAAAGGTTGTGACTGATCCTGTTGCACAGCCAGTGGTCAGAAGCAGCATCAACAGTGCGGATTTTCTCCTCATCCAGAGTAGGTTCCTTTTAATTCCTTAGGTGCCTTATGATGGCTGGTCCATGTGACAGGATGGCTGCTCCCCCATCCCAGGCTGCTGGTGCAGATGGCAGCAGGGGCCAGGGCTGGAGGTGGCCGCACATGGGCAGGGGTGCTGGTGCAGCCTGCTTGACTGATGCCAGCCAAGCCTGCAGCCCCACTCATGGGTGGCTGCAGGGGCATCAGGGGCCTTTCCCCTTGCAGTCTGTTTCATTTAATGCTTCTATCTAATCCAAATCAGAAGTCCAAGTGTTACAGAGCACCCTGTGCCTAGACAGCCCTAGATGGGTGTTGTTTTGAGTTTTGCAGTTCTTCGATGTTTTTATTTTTTGTAAGAGTTTCTCTCGCACTTTCTGTAAACATAGCTATGCTTTGCTAACTGTGCTTTATTGTTTACATTCTGTTTCTCTTAGGTGGAGACGTTTGATGGATTTTTTCTTTGACCAGTGTGATAGAGGGGTGGTAATTTTTCCCTCTAATCCACGGTAGTTTCTAAGAACATATATAGTAAAGTTCGGGGTCATCGGCCCCGCTCTTCTTCTGCTTCCCTCTTGACAAGGTGTCTGCGTGGGTTCTTTCGTGTCCAAGTGCGACAGATGGGCTCCACCCCTCAGCCTGTAAGACATAAAGATTAGCATTTGCTCCCACAGCTCTGAGGTGTCTTGAGGAACCGGATGGTGCCGAGGTTCTGCAGGGCCAGGGTATTGCTGCCAGAGGCACTGGCACCTCCACCTCAGCACCAGGGAAGGGGCTTGTGAAGGAAGCAGCACCCCTGGCCTGGGGCAGCCGTGGGTATGGGGTGGTGGGGCAAACACTGCCCCTGTCCCCACAGGCACAGGAGGTGCTGCCTGGCACTTCCTGGGCCACTCACCAGCTGCCCCACAGCTTCCCTACAAGAAGGGGACACCTCCAGGCTGGTGGGATGGGCCCATATCTTGTCTCATGGCACAGCCACCAGCGCCCAGTTGCAGGACCAGCTTTCCAGCCCCGGTCATGCTGCTGGGCTTGGTGTGGTGCTGCCCTACCAGCCCCACAGCGATGAGCGAGCCCAGTGATGGCCACTGCTTCCCTCTGCTCATGGCTGAGCCATGTGTTAGGAGGAGCTGGGGCGCTGGGGATGGGAACTGACTGGTAGAGCAGCTGAAATGGAACCCGACATGTTCCTCTCCCCATCCTGGCTGCACACAACTGTGTTTCCGCCTGCTCCTTTGTGCTCTCTCTTGCTCTGGCAGCTGCTTCAAGGGATGTTTCTGGTTCCCATTGAGAATTGTGACCCACAGCTTCCTTCCTTGGGCTGTCCCCTGCCAGCCCCACCAGCCTGGGCTGCTCTCCCGGAGCCAAGGTTGCTGCACATTGAGCCTGGGCCCTCACCACAGGCACTCCTGCTGCTGCCTGAGGAGAGCTGGGCCCTTGAGTGCTGCTGTCTGGTCATGCCTGCTGCAGCCAAGCATGCTCAGGAGGCAGCTCAATTCTTTGCAGTGTTCAGTGCTGGAAAGTTCGCAGGAAATGAAGGAAGTGCTGAGCTCTTCTTCTCTCCTGGCCTGGAGGGAGCCCTGGTACCCAGCAGCTCCTGTGGGCAGTGCTGGTCTAACCCTTTTCTTCTGCCTCAAGCTCTGCCCCAGATGGACCTGGGAGCCCACTTTTTGTTTCTGTAGGCTGCCAGGCATCTCTAATTTCCTCTCCTTGCCCTGCTGGGACAATCTGTGGCTCTGGGGAACAGGCAAGAAGGGTCTGGATGCACAGGTTGCTTTTGTCTTAGCCAAGTGGAGTCTGGAGTGTTCGATCGAAGTGTTTGGGGCACACACTGGGGCCAACCACCTCTGCTTGGGACCTTGGGACCTGCATGGGCTAGGGAGGAGCCGAAACGCCTCTGTCTGTCAACCTCTGTTGGGCAGAGAAGGTCGGGTCCTCCCTGTTGAGCTGCGTCTGCTCGTGGTGGCCATTGGCCATAGTCCCTGAATGCTGAGGGATGCTGCACTGGGTGGTTGGAGCCTCGTGGGGCTGCCGTTCCCCCAGGTCACCTGCTGTTTACAACTGTGGCATTTGCTTCACCTGTCGCCTTACATTCTCTCCGCAGCCGCCAAGCTTAAAAGCACTGAGCCTCTCCCCAATGTCGTCTGCCTGGGAGTGCAAGACACAGGACACCTTTGCCAGCAGTGAAGAGCAGGACAACGTGCCCCACCAGGTGACAGTGACAGCCACAAACACAGGTGGCCAGTGCCAGTGCCCGAAGGAGGAGCCCAACGGGGCTCCCCAGAAGCGGACGAGCACCCAGAACGGGATGCAGGACAGTGGGGGCACGGGGGTGAAGAAGAAACGGAAGAAAAAGGACCTGGGAGAACAGGAAGGGGGAGATAAAGCAGCTGTGGAGGTGAAACCAAAGAGGAGGAGAGAGCCTAAAGAACCAAAAGAGCCTAAAAAGGTGAAGGAGTCCAAGAAGCTGAAGGAGCCCAAGCAGAGGGAGGTGGCTAAGAAGCCCCGGAAACCTCGGGAACCCAAAGCCCCGAAGGAGCCTAAAGACAAGAAGAGTGGCTCTGAGCCAGCCCCCAGATCAAGACCCAAGAAGAGCAGGTGGGTGGTGATGTGGCCCTGTCTCTGTGCCTGCTGTGGACACGGCTGTGGGCTTGCAGGAGCTGCAGCTGGGAGAGAGCAGCACTGGGTGTGCAGAACACTTGGTCTGAAGGCTGGATATGCTGGTTGGGATGTCAGGATGAGCTCTCTGGCCATGCAGACATGGGACAGGTGGGTGCCCTTTTGGGTATGAGGCTCTGCAAGACTCCAGATCTATAAGAGGACTGGAGAGTCTTGGCCTCTCCTTGGTCTGGCCTTTGTGCTGAGTTTCCTGGGGCAAAAGGGACTTCAGGGGGGTGTCCCACCTGGACAGTGAGGTGCTATGGGGCAAAGGGCCTGTCATACCTGATTTGGGGCCCAGGCAGAGGGTATGTGAGTGAGAAAAACCTGGCCCTGGACTGTGTGCAAATGAGGGGCCCTGCACACCCAGAGGCCAGCAGCCTGCCTCCCTTTGGCTCGGGTTTGGGAGGATGATGGAGCGCATCCCATCCCCTCTCCCTCTCCAGGGAGGCTTGTCCCTCCTGGTGGCTGTGAGCTGTGCTGGCAGTCAAGGCCAGCAGTGGGGGGAGGCCTGAGGACTCCCTTGTACTGCACAGGCCAGCGCCACCACCTCTGGTAATTCCTCAGTCTTTTAATTAACAGGCTGGTTGACCAGAAGTTCTGATTTCTTTTTAATGGAGAATGTGTGCAGAGAGCAGAGCAGGTCTCAAGAGCACCAATGTCATTTGGTTTTCCACAGCCCTGCTCCTTCAGTGCTCACTGACTGACGGATCCTGGAGAGGCCACGGCCGTGGAGCCGGCACTGGGGTGGCCTTTAGTGCCATTGGTGTGGGCTGGTTGTGGACAAGAGGAGGTGTGGGTTGCTCAGTAGGAGCTGTGTCCCCAGCGGATTCCTGAGCCATGCAGTGCTGTCGCTTGTGGTCTTCCTTGAGCCTGGGGCTCTGCAGATGTTCCTCATGGGCTGGTGAGCCAGAGCAGATGGGGATGGGCAGATCAAGCGGACAGTGCCGGGAGGGTGAGGGAAGGGCTCCTTCAGGCCCCAAGGAGGGCTGCAGAGGGATGGAGGTGGAGAGGGAAGGAGAGGGGCTGCAGGCAAGGAAGGGAAGGATGAAGCCCATGTGAATGGAGCATTGGGCCCCAAGAAGGGTCCTGGGATGAGGGATGCAGCTATCAGATTTTCCTAATGACACTTCTGCTCCACCAGTAAGGAACTGCCATACAGGCAGTTCACAGAGATCTGCCCCTGCAGTGGGACCTGTGGGACCAGACCAAAACAGGGGAACCCAGGGGAAGAGCAGGCCGTGGAGACTTGTGCTCCTGGAGCCATTCATGGCTCTTGTAGGTCCTTTGGCTGCCAGCAGTGCCTTTACAGGATGCTGAATATTCCATCCAGGGCAGCCCATGACTGTGCAACCGGTTGTGAGTAGCTGGTGGGCAGGTCACCCTGCCAGAGATGGGGCTTGTGGCAGGGTAACCCCAGCTGCAGATCTGGAAACCTTGGGTCTCCTACCTGGGCACAGCAGGGTCTGGGCATACCGCGGGGGCTGAAGAGCAACCAGCTTGCTGTGCTGGGTGCCAGCAGAGCTCTGGTGAACAGGCCACTTCATGCAAACCAAACAATGTAATATAATTCTGTAACACATCATGCAACCAGAAGAAACTGTGTGTGGGAGTCTGAGAGTTCCACAAAGCTCTGTGCATTCCTGATGCTCTGTCCCGGTATAGCCTGAGCCTGTGGTGCTTCCTCCCGCTCATCTGCACCTTCAGGAGGACCTAGTTGCAGCTCTGCTGCTTGGAAAGTCCAGCCCATGGGTCCTCCTTCCAGCTTCCCCTGCAATCCCTCATTGAGCCTTTTCTCAGACTTGGTTTGGGCTCTGGATTAGCCACCAGCAAACCTCGCTGTGTGCGGGAGGGCCATGGGTGTCAGGGCGGAAGCTCTGCAGGGAGCAGGGCTGGGTGTCCCCCTGTGCCCTCTGGCCACGTAGAGCTGGGGAGGTGCCTGGGGGCTCCTGGGAGCACAGGGAGGGCAGAGGCGAGCAGCAGGCTTTAGTTAGTTTGTGAGGATGGAATGATTGCTGGGAGTCCTCTAAGTGGCAGATAATGGTGGCATAATTTCTTCTAAATTATTTCTAATCATAGTCAACAACTGACTCATGAATGAAGCAGTTGTTAATTGTGACTTACAAATCAATGTCTTGGGAGTTATTGCTCAGTGGAAGCACTGCTCGCAGAGCATTTTCAGGGCCTCTAATTGAGGCATATGTGCATGGCCAGGGCATTTTTGACCTGAACAACAGATTTTTGCCTTTATTTTTTGCTAGTCACAGGCAAGCAGAGATTTTTCTCATTAAATGGAGCTAAAACCTTGACATGGCTTTGAAACTAATGGTTCCTCTGCCACTGTGCAGATCTGAGATGTGGAGGGGACGGATGGTGGGGCTGGAAGTGAGGAAGGGGGCATTGCTCAGCCCTGGGACAAGCACCATCTCTTTGGAGCCATTCCCTTAACAGTGTTCCTTGCAGAGGGTAAGGATGGACTGGCATGCTGGGAGCAGTTATATTTTTACTGTGGTGCTTCCTGGTCCCATTTCCTTGGGCAGGCAGGTTGTGCTGGTGGCACAGGGGTGCAGGTGGCCCATACCCTGAGAATATGCTGTGGGGCTGGGCTTGTCTTTCCATGTTTTTCAGGAAGGTGGTGGGATTCATGGGACCAGAGCCCAAATCCCCTCTGTGACCTGAGCATGGAGGACGGTTGCCTGATAGGACAGAGCTTCCCAGTGGGCCCTTGGAGCCGGCAGTGACTGCTGTGATGGGCCATTGCACCTGAGGGAGTTGGATCTGCATCCTCCTGTGTCCATGGCGATCACAGGGCTCAGCTCCCTCCAGCTGGAGGCTCACTCCAGTCTGCTCAGCTGCGTTGGGAGGGGGCCCAGTGCTGTGGCTCAGGAACACAAACCATGAGCTGGAGCAGCTTGTGCTTGGTGTAAAAGTTTACTGGGGTCTGGCAGGGCTGTGTGGCACACGCAGGAGGTGGCCAGTAGTGTGGGCAGTGCTCCTCCGACCGGGCTAGAAGGTTTGTTTCCAGTGTGCCAGGACACTGCCTCTCCCCTGGGATCCCCAGCCCATGATCTAACCATCAGTCTGCCTTGGCAGCAAAGACACCCCTGTGGAGAAGAAGAAGAAAGGGAAGAGGAAAAATGAGATACCAGTGAACAGTTTGGATTTGGATCAGGATCTCCTGAGCCCATCTGTACAGAGCCCAGAGGAGTCTGCGGAGTCAGCTGACAGCCAGGTATGTCCAAAGCCCTCAGCTGGCTGCCGGTGGGTGAAATCCTGCCTGCCTCTCAGTGGGACCAGAACAGGGCCCCTGGGCACAGGAATCAGAGAGCATGTTCAGCAGTGCGGCCAGCTTCTATCAGCCTGAAATCAGCTGTTGGCCCAGGGTTGGGTGCACACTGCTGCCCTGGGCCCTGCGTGTCTCACAGCCTTGAGTGTCCCTCCCCACCATGAGTCTGGGCAGCTCCCATTCCAGGCACAGCACAGGGGGGCACATTGGCCCCGCAGCCTGGGGGGCTTCATGCCCTGCATCTCTACAGGGCTCCTCTGCCTTGTGTCTTGGGGACTGACGGGGCTCTGTGGGTCAGGATGGGGAGCTCAGCACCTCGAGGAGTGCCTGGTCTTCCCACCACCCCCATCCTGCTGGGGCAGGGGGTAGCCTGGAAGGAATTCTGGCAGCCCTGGGCCTTTCTCTCTGCCACTCAAGCAAGGAGGAGATGCTTGGTCTGCCCGTGCCTCCCATCACTGCCTTTTTCACCCTGTATACAGAAACGACGCTCAGGGCGGCAGGTGAAGAGGAGGAAGTACAATGAGGACCTGGATTTCAAGGTTGTGGATGATGACGGCGAGACAATTGCCGTGCTGGGAGCCGGGCGAACCTCCGCGCTCTCCGCCTCTACTCTGGCATGGCAGGCAGAGGTAGTGCTGGGTGTGGGACTGGGGGGTGCGGGGAATCTGCCTCATGCAGGGTGTCCCAAAATGTCATTGCTGAGGCTTGAGGAAATGATGGGTCCCAGCTCAAGGATGGGATGAAAGAATACCTGTCTGGGAGGGTTCAGCCTGGCTTTCCAGGAACTGTGAGATGGACAAGAGGTGTGCTGGTCCAACTGTCCCCCTCGTGCTTGGAGACTAAGGCCTCTGGACCATGTCACGCAGCTGGACATGTCCTACCCACTGCCCATGCCCACCTTTGGCTTCGGTCTCTGTAGCTCCTGTCCACAATTACTCTATTATTTTGTCCCTGCCAGCTGAGGGCTTTGTAGGTGCCAGGTCATAATTTTCTGCCCACATTGCTGCTCTCCATCAATGCCTCAGAGCGTAGCAATGCCAGCCTGACCCTTGCCAGCTGAACTGGTCTGCCGGACAGCATGGCAGGCATCTGGGCAGCATGGCAGGGACCAGCCAATGTCACTGCGGTTTGGGCCTTGCTGTCCTGCTGCCTCTACCCACTGGTTCAGTACTGGCTGCTCCTTCCTGCCTGTCTATGACTGTGTGTTGGATCCTGCAACTCATTCCATCTCTCTGGTCACTAGCAAAGCTGCCACATATTAATAACGGTCACTAGTTGTTTTCATGGTGTTTCTGTAACCCTCTCTAGTCCCCTCTTCCCAAGACTTTGGTGGGTATTAGTCAGCTCTGTTGGTAAGCCCTGACCTGATGATCCATGCCTGGCCTCGGGCTGCCACCCAACCCCAGGACATGCTGCTGGTGCTGCTTCAGCTCTGCCTGAGGCTATGTCCCAGCTGGGCTCCTGGCAGCCATCTCTCCAAGTGAGATTTTCAAAGCAGCGGGTATGAGCTGCCTTTGGCATGTGCCCATGCTGCCACCCTGTTCTCCTCTCAGTCCTAAACTTCCATCTCAGTTTGTCCTGCTCCAGATGGGTCATTAAGGCTGATGTCCAACAGCAGCCAGGCTGGGTGGCTGCTCTGAGGCTTGGCCAGCCTGCTCAGCTGGGCCTGCCCGTGGCTGCTCCCAGGATCAGAACTGACAGCCAGGGCAGGATGTGAGTGCTGCAACCTCAGGGCTGCTCTCCCCATGGCCTGGACTTGCCGCTTTTCCCCTGCATCCTGGCCACGGTCCTAAACAGCTCTTTGGGGCAGTGCAGGGCTCCTCCAGCAGCCTTCAGACAGCTAGCACTGAGCCACAGACCAGTGGAAGCCTGTGTAAGGGCTGTGGATGAGCATGGAAGCTCCCAGCGCCAGGGCACTGGACTGTTGCAATGGCCATGATCACACAGATCCTCTGTGCGAGGGTCAAGCAGAGCCCAGCAGTGCCAGGGTGGGTGCCTGGGCGTGGGGGAACAGATGCTGCACAGTGGCTGTGGCAGGAGCACTTCTGCATGCTCCCTTCAGCCGTCTTAACCTGGTGTAGGGCAGAGTTCCCCAAATAGGGCAGGAATCCTGCTCTGGGCCTCAGGTGGCAGCCAAGGGGCCCAGGCAGACCTGCTGTTCCCTGCTCATTGTGTTGTGGTGCTGGGTCCAACTTCCTGCCCTGCACTCAAGGACAGTGCCAAGGCAGCAATCACCTGAGGGCTGGGGATGCAAGGGTTGCTGTGGCCCTGGGCATGGTCTCGGCTTTCCCAGACACTTTCAGATGAGTGGTGTGGGATGCCCTGTCTGTCTGTCCTTCCCCAGCCTGCCCCATGCCTTTCTTTGAGAGACTTTCTAGTTTGCAAAGTGACTCCTCAGGGCTGCATTGCCTTGGTCCAGACTCTGCGTCCATCTGAAGGGAATGAACAGAGTCCTTTTCCTTTCTGCTCTGCAATTTTCTCCTCCTTCTGCTGTACTATCTCCCGGCCAAAGCAGAACTGGTATTTCTAATGCTCAAGCAGGCTCCACATTTTCAGTGTCTGTCATCTCCCCTTAATCTTCCTGTGTATTTCCTCTGTAGCACAGACAGGCACAAGCCTGGTTCTCTTGTCCCTTGGCATTCGGTGGGGCTGGTCCTGGCACAGCCGCAGCCAGGAGAGCCTCCACCTCCCTTGAGCTGGCAGTAGGGCAGCGTTAGGGCCACCTCCAGCAAAGCCTGTGCTCAGCAAGAGGGGCTGTGCTGGGATCCCCTGGGTGCCAGCAGAGGGTATCTATGGGTAATTCTCTGGGGACAGAGTGGAAGCCTGCAGAGGGAAGGAGGCAGCACTTCAAGCCTGCCAGGAAGAGCTGCATGGAGAGTGGTGGGGTGAGGTGCTGTTGCGTGTGTCCTGTGGCCATGGGCAGATGACAGCGTGTGGGTGGCATGTGGCAGGGCCTGACAGACATGCTGCCTGCTCTCCTGAGGTCCTTGGGGCCATACAGTGCTATGGGGCTGTATAAATGCCAAGGCATGACCAGGATGTGGCATGGAGAGTTCCTGG
The DNA here is from genome assembly GCA_013397055.1 of Pachycephala philippinensis. NCBI lineage: Eukaryota > Metazoa > Chordata > Aves > Passeriformes > Pachycephala > Pachycephala philippinensis. The sequence continues at coordinate 163,572 of VWZT01005918.1, read as the reverse complement.
GAGCAGGAATGTGCACATTTTGGCGCATTCCCTTCCTTGAATCCATGGGCAGAAGTGCCCAAGCTCCCTGCTCTTTTCTGGGAGACTTTCTGCCCTCTCTGGCTGCCCTGGTGTAGCTGGAAGGACCCACACAGCAAACCCGACAGTGCTGTGACCTGGCTGACCTGAGAAGGACAGGCAGAGGGTTGAGTGTAGCTGGGCTGGCAGCACCTACACCCTCACACCCAGCAAGGGCTCCCCAAGTACAGCTCTTGCAGCTCCCAGTGCCGACTCTGTCTGCCCAGCTGGGGGATTGGGAGAGGAGCAAGCAGCCATTCTGTGCTGGGAGAGTGCCAGGGGCACGTGATGAGCCTGAAAAACAGAGCTCTCTTTTCCTGTCCCCAGGAGCCTCCTGAGGATGATGCCAATATCATTGAGAAGATCCTTGCCTCCAGGATGGTGCAGAAGGAGGTGAGTGGCAAAGATGCCAGTGGGGCTGGAAGTCCCTGAGCAGAGGAGAGATGGGATCTGGCTACCCTGTGTAGCAGGGACATGAGATGTAGCAGCATTTGGTGCTCTTGCTCCTATGGTGGGGTGCTGGGATATGCCCAGACTGGCACCTTTCTGAGCTGTGGATCAGTGTGGAGTCTCTCCTGTCCTGGGCACCAGAAAGCCTCTGGAGAGGAGTCAGGCCTGGGCTGATGCCCAGAAGGTGTTGGAGTTCCCCATGCTCAAGTGGTCTCACATCATGTTCCCCAGGGCTACTGCATCTCCGGGGCAGCAGCACAACAAGTGCCTGGCTATCCTCACCATCCTTGGGGCTCAGTCCCTGGAGCCTATGGCCAGGGAGGGGATGGCTGAGCATGCCCCACCCCCAGCTTCTGCACAGCCTCTGACTGTCACTAACTCTCGTTTCAGGCTCATCCTGGAGGCCTGGCATTTGAGACAGAGGAGTTCTACGTCAAGTACAGGAACTTGTACGTGCGGTGTTGTGGCGCTTTTTTCTGTGGGCCCTGTGCATGCAGGAGCAAGGACTGTGTGCTCCCACCTCCATCCCATCCCTAGCTGCAGTCCCAGCATCTCTGTTTTCCTGCCCTGTCCTCCTGAGCCAGCTGTGGTGGTGGGAAGCAGGGCAGCTGCTGCAGCTTTAGTGCTCGGTCTTGGCCTGGTCCTGGGCCATGGCTTTCCCCAGTTTGGCGTGGCATAGGCATAGGTGTGGGCTGGGTGTTCTCTGGATCATTGGGAGATCCGTGCTGCTCTGTGTAATGGATGGGTTTGGGACCAAAGTCCTCTTGGTGATGTGTTGTTGACTTTTTTCCTCCTGCAGCTCTTACCTCCACTGTAAATGGGCAACACTGGAGGAGCTGGAGAAGGACCCCAGGATCTCGCAGAAGATAAAGCGCTTCCGGAACAAGCAGGCTCAGATGAAACATATTTTTACAGAGGTGAGAGGGGAGCACAGTGAGCAGTGGTGCCTGACCCTGAGCCCAGTACCGTGGCTGAGCAGGCCAGGAGCTGCCCCTGAAACCTTGCTGCCGAGGCCAGTCCATCTCCAGGGCCAAAGGCACCAGGGCTGGAGCTGAGGGTCCGTGACTGTGTCCAGGACACCTGTATTGTCACTGATGGAATTACGAGCAGGGTGACAAGTGTCACTTGCCAGGCGCTGCCAGCTCTGGAGGAATTGCTTGGTGGGAGGGAGGGCAGCATACAGGGCTGGAAGTGCTGCTGTGTTGGAGCAGAGATGTTGTAGTAGAGAGGGAGCTATAAATATCTGGGCTTAGGGCAGCTCCTGCCTGCTCTGCTCTATAAGCAGATTAATCTTGCTTAGTATGAAAGGTGTTCTATAATTTATCTTGCTGCTCCAGAGATAGTTGTTGGATCTCCTCAAACTGCCCCTTACAAGTGTAAATCAGGCCAGTAGGCTATGAAAATTTCTCCATTGTAGCTGGAAAGCTGGGGGTGTGTCAAATTTCTCACTCACAAGTCTGTTTGGGGTCTTTCTCAGGATGCAAAAAAAAAGCATGTGTTGGAACACTCTGTACCACTGACAGTTCAGCAAGGAGCACATGCTCTCTTCCTGTAACTAAGTGGGGCTTGGCGAGTTGTGAGTCTAGAAGCCTGGTTTTTCTCCTTCCCAAGCCCTAGGCCATGTCTCTCCAAGGACTATGCTAGGTGAGGCAAGAGGGAAGCAGAAACAGAGACCAAGGTGTCACCCCTTGCAGCCATGGGGTTCATTGGGTGCTATGCACTGTGGTGGTCACAGCTCTGGATGCTGCACATCAGCTGGAGCAGACAGCTTAGGACTTGTACCTTGGGGTTGGATAGGCTGGAGAGGTCATTCCTGCCTCCCAGCAAGGGCAGCACGGAGCATGTGACTGCTCTAAAGAAAGAGCTTTGCTTTCTACGGGGCTCCTGCGTCCTGCTTGCTGAGAGACAGATGTCTGTACCTGTGTCCAGGGCACTTGGTGTGTTGCACACAGCTTAGCAGCATCCTGGGGACAGATGCCCTGCAGTTGTTTACTTGTGCCCATCTGTTTAACCCTGGAATCACCTCGAACTTACCTCCTGCTTTACTATTTGCCATCACAGCCTGATGAGGATTTGTTCAACCCGGACTACGTGGAGGTAGATCGAATTCTGGAGGTGGCTCACACAAAGGACCCTGACACTGGGGAGGTGAGAGGCTGCATCTCTCCCTTGCCCCGTGGAGGGATGGAGGGAGACTTGGCAGGAGGCCCAGCCCCATGGTGTACATTGCGGGTCATCTCTGAGCACCCTGAGCCTTCCCAGCCTTCTCCTGCACAGCTTTCTCTGTCCCCGAGGACCCTTGGCACAGGGTGGGTGGAGGGCTGCTGACCCTCCCTGTCTCTGAGCCTGTCTCTCTCTGTGCTGCAGGAGGTGACTCACTACCTAGTGAAGTGGTGCTCATTGCCCTATGAGGAGAGCACCTGGGAGCTGGAGGAGGATGTTGACCCAGGGAAGATTAAAGAGTTTGAAGCCCTCCAAATCCCTCCAGAAATCAAGCACATGGTAACGTACCCTGAGGTAACGTACCCGGCTGGCAGCTCGCTGCCCTGGGCACAGGGACTGGCTGTGTCTTGCCACAGTCCAGCAGTGCTGACCTTGTCCCTGGTGCTGCAGTGCAAGCCCTGTATCCTCCCCGCTGGGTGGGTCATTTGTCAAGGTCTGAGGGTGGGTTCCAGAGGCCAAGACCTTGTTATGACTCAGCTGTCAGTGACTGTTTTGAAGTGTTGTCCTGATGTGCAGCCCCAGCAGTGGGATCTGGCCTCACTGGGCATTAGCATCTCCTGTGGACCTTGCTCCTGCTGTCCCCTCCTAGGAGCGCCCAGCATCCGAGTCCTGGCAGAAACTGGAGAAGTCCCGGGAGTACAAGAACAGCAACCAGCTGCGGGAGTATCAGCTGGAGGGAATGAACTGGCTGCTCTTTAACTGGTATAACAGGTGAGGAGGGGCTGGAGCCCAGTGGTGCCATGACGAGTCCTGCTGGCAGCAGGCCCTGTGTGTGCTGTCATGGGGACAGCAAAGCTGGGGAGCAGAGCAGGCAAACAGGGGCCTGACAGAGCAGCCACTGAGTCCTTCAAGTGCTGGAGCTGGCAGGCAGCTGCCAGAAACAATACATTTGCTTTAGCTTTGCAACTGAGTCTTTAGGAATGTTTCTCCCTGCTAAATGAGTCTTGGAGATAATAGGTCTTAGCTATGCTTCTAAGATCCACCTTTTTTTTGTGTTGGCCAGGCTATTGGTGACCCATTTTGTGGCAGGCAGCTGGGAATATGTATGTTCTCAGCTGCAGCAGGCCATCAGATGCATCTTTCCCTGGCTCGCATGTACCTGAAGAACAGCATCTTTCATGCTGATTTCGAATCCATGATCTTACAAGAAGTTGGCTGGCTTACCCAATATGTTGGTTTGAAAGACAGATGTCTGCTGAGGAAGGCAGGAGCCTCCCTTGGAATGGAAAATGTAACCCCCTTCCCTCCGAATTATTATAACTTTGACATTACAGGGCTTTCAGGCAGAGGTATGGGAAAAGGAATAACAGCTCTTTCCTAGCGTGTGTATGGATAACAAGGCAAACAAACACCCGCAGCGGCAGCAGCAAGGAACAGAGCAGAGCCCGGTGCAGCCTCTCCGGGCCGCAGGCACGTTCCCCTCGGTGCAGTTCCGGGCACGGCCGGCAGGGGCGCTGGTGGCTCCCGGCCGGGNCCCGGTGCCCCAGCAGGACTCTCGGGAACAGCAGGCTGGAACGGCAGGAATGAGGAAAAATCCCGGGTGGTAGACAAGATGGATATATCAAACTGTGCAGCTGCAGCGGGAGCCCCGGGAGGTCTCGGCAGGCAGTGTTGCGGTGCTACAGTGTAGCAAAAGGTTCGGAGCAGCAGCAAAGGAAGGGCAGGGGCAGGGCAGCCGCAGGCGACTGGAAGCAAGGCACGGAAAGATGGGCTTGGGATCCCGGAGGCACCCCAGCAGATGGTAGAAAAGATCCCTCTTTTAGTGAGGTAGGGTGTTAATAAGGTCCCAATGCCGCTCCAGCGAGCAATTCATGGTAGAAGAAAGGCAGCGGGAGACAGAACCCCGCAGTGGTGACGAATTCTCCCCACAGCCATCGCAGCCTCTCTCCTCTCTGAATGCCGAGAGCACAAGAGCCCTAGGGGCTGCACCCAACCTCGTTTTCCCAGTCCAAATCTCGTGGTATCTCTGCCCTCCACGAGAAACCTCAGGTAAAGAGAGAGTAGCCAGCCACCCCTCCCCTGAGCTGTGGCAACTTCTTTTGTCTCTCTTAAGTATCCGGTCATTATTGTCTCCTAGCAACACATAAGGGGGAAAACTCCTTAAGAGAAAAAAAAAACCAAAAGCAGAACTCCTAGAACCACAAGACCCAGGCAGATTTGGGCCACTGTACCAAAGTCCCCCAAACTCCATGCTGCAGGGTCAGAGAAGTGTGGGCAGAGGTGGTGTGCTTGACATCCCATCAAAGAATTGGTGACAGTGGTTTCTGCCCCAAAGAGCCACATTGACCCGGCCCTGTCTATCTCTGCAGGAAGAACTGCATCCTGGCTGACGAGATGGGGTTGGGGAAGACAATCCAGTCAATCACCTTCCTCTCAGAGATATTCCTGATGGGCATCCATGGCCCCTTCCTCATCATTGCACCTCTCTCCACCATCACAAACTGGGAGAGGGAGTTCCGCACCTGGACGGAGATGAATGCCATCGTGTACCACGGCAGCCAGATCAGGCGGCAGATGATCCAGCAGTACGAGATGGTGTACAGGGACACACAGGTGATCGATGCATGCAACACTCCCAGGACGCGTCCCCCAGCCCTGGCTTCCCGTACTTGGGAAGCACGGAGCTGCCTGTGCAGCTTGTTCATTTGGAGAGGGAAAGGTGATCTTTTCAGCCCCCTTTTTGCTGACATGGGCTCAGGTTGCACTGTGTATGAGTGAATAGGCACAACTCATGCAGAACGGGGAGGGTGCAGCATAGCCCTGGTTCTTGTCCAGGCCTGCGTGCCTGCCCTGGGGCAGTGTCTGGTTTGGAGGTACACAGCCTGTGGCCACTTCTGGGGAAGTTCCAGCTCAGAATCAGATGCTCACACTGATTCTGTCAGATAGGAGGTCTGACAGTGTCAGACTGCTGCCACCCTGCAGGACTCAAACTCTGATTTCTGTTTCCCTAGGGTAACCCTCTCCCTGGGATCTTCAAGTTCCAGGTGGTTATCACCACCTTTGAGATGATCCTTGCTGACTGCCCGGAGCTGAAGAAGATCCAGTGGCGCTGTGTGGTCATTGATGAGGCACATCGCCTGAAGAACAGGAACTGCAAACTCCTGGAGGGGCTGAAGCTCATGGCCCTGGTGAGCATGTCCTGCCCAGGTTCTCCTGAGAGCAGGGTGGACTGGAGATGGCCATGCTGAGCCATCTCCATTGTCAGCAGCTCAGGCCCTGTGCCAGGCTGGAGGAAAACCATCTAGGGGGCCCCCTGATGGATGCGGCACTGGTGCCCTGCAGCCCTCACAAACTTCTTTTTGCCCAAGTGGAGTATTAACTCTCCCTGTGCCTTCCCACCTAGGGGTGCTCGCTACCAGAGCCCTGCCCAGCCTTGCAGCTCAGTGTAAGCTGCTGCAGCACATGGGGACAGTTGCTGGCCAGCCCTCTACAGCACCCCTGGCCATGGTGTGCCTTGTGCCCTACACTGAGCAGGGTTGTGGTGTTCGAGCTGGTTTCTTACTGCTGTGCAAACATGGGACCAGTCCATGCCAGGGATGGGGTTGCAGGACTGTGCGTATTAACAAAGGGGTCAGTGAGCTGCTCTGAGAAATTATTGGGATGTCCAGCTCTTTTCCAGCTCTTTTCCAGCCCTGGGACAAGCAGTGCTGCTGTTGAGTGGACCAAGGGCCATCAGGCCTTTTGGATCTTCCAGCTGAACCCAGCTTCCATCACACTCACCTATAGCTGGGCCAGGCCTCTGAAAATAATTAGTGTTGTGGCTCCCACAAGTTCCAAAAGACCCTGCTGTTTCCTCTGACTTTGTGTCTTGTGTAGGTCCCTGCTGGGTTGTGAGCTTGGGTCAAAGCAGGATTGCTACTCGTCCGCCTTCTAAACTGTCACCTTCCTTTGTACAAGTCCTGTGGGAGCCTCCCGCCTTATGATTGCCCTTCTTTCCTAGCTGGCCACTCCTGAGGACATTTCCTGCGCTAGGCTGGGCAGGAGGATTAGCCTGAGTAGTGAGCCCAAGGCTCTGGCAGTGCTGGGACAGAGCAGCTGGTACACCCAGTACCAGCATCTGGTGGTGCCTGAAGCCTGAGCCCATGTTGTCAGGCATGGGAGGGAGGGTGTTATCCTTGAGGGAACATCTGGTCCTCACACCCACAGATCTTGGGGGTTGTTTGGACCCCATCTCCTTTCACTGCACATGTACCTACATGGTGGACCTCTTAAGAAAAGCTCCCCCTTGCTCCCAGTGCACAGTCATACCTGCCCCTGCTGATTCTGGAGCACCCTGCTGACACTAGCAGCAGGCCCTAGCAGCAGGTCACTGGTGCTCCTCAGTGTCCCATGGCTCTGGGCCATGTTCCCTCTTGTTCTCCCTGAGCCTCAGAGACAGACATCCTGCCCCCAGCTGCACAGAAGCTTGGGCTCAGTCAGTGTCCCTGTCCAGTGCCAGCACAGCCCTACCCGAGGGTCTTGTGCCAGGGCAGGGCTGAAGCCCAGGGGCATTGTGAAATCGTGCGTTTGGCTGTTGTCGCACGGAGCTGGATGGGAACATGTGCACGGGAGCATCCTGGGAACCACAGGACAGTGTTGTGTAGCAGTGGCTGGGTCAGGGTTGTTAGCATGACCAGGGAAGCCTCTCAGAGAGTGTGTGTGCTTCCAGGCCACCCAGAGTGCTTCTGAGGCTGGAAGACAAGAAGCGTTGTTCTCTTGGGACCCCCTCAACCCAGCTAATGGGGTTGAGCCCTCCACTTGTTTTTTGTGTGTTCCCAGGAACACAAGGTGCTGCTGACTGGGACCCCCCTGCAGAACTCGGTGGAGGAGCTCTTCAGCCTCCTAAATTTTCTGGAGCCACAGCAGTTCCCCTCAGAGACAGCTTTCCTGGAAGAGTTTGGAGACCTGAAGACAGAGGAGCAGGTACCTGGAAGAGTGATGCTGGTCACTTAGCACAGGCCACTGGGACACCTGGTGACCAAACCAGGCATGCTTTCAGACATGGGCTTCATGGAAGTGGATAGGACTTCTCATGCCAGGAGAAGCAAACTTGTGACAGAGCCCCCAGTGCTGCTCTGGGGAGAGGAGACCTGCCCTTGCCAAGGCAGTGGTCTTCTCCCAGCTGACTCCCTGCTGCCCTTGCATGCCTGGGTAGAACAGCTCATCTGCCTCTCCCATCTGCTCTGTCCCTGAAACCAACATGAGTGCAGGGGGAATGGGGAGGTCGGTAAGTCCATGTGTCAGTCACCCTTGTCAGGTTCCCCTGGAGCGCCTTCCTCCAAAGCTTTTCTTGAGTGTGGGTTGTGGGAAGCTGCTTAGTTGCCTGGGCTGTCCCATTGCCTTTTGAGTGTGGGAATTACACAAAGATTGTTATTCTGTGGGAGCAGGCACTGGCACATGAAGCAACCACCATCTCAGCTACCATCCGAACTCTCAGCTCTCCTCCTGCAGGCAGCAGACACCTAAGGCTGCTGGCAGCAAAGGCAATGTGGAGTTCACAGCTGGGGACTGGTCACTGACATGCCTGCCCCAGGGACCCCAGCCCCTGAAGTTGTCCTGGCTGACTGCTGAGCAGCTGCTCCAGTCACCTGTAGTGGGTTTGCAGTGTGGGGAGGCTCTAGTCTTGCAGACCCCTCCGCAGTGCCCATGTGCTTGCCATGCGGGGAGGGCAGTGAGTGTCTGCGCTTGCTCTGCAGGTGAAGAAGCTGCAGTCCATCCTGAAGCCCATGATGCTGCGACGGCTGAAGGATGATGTAGAGAAGAATCTGGCACCCAAGCAGGAGACCATCATTGAGGTGGAGCTGACCAATATCCAAAAGAAATACTACCGGGCCATCCTGGAGAAGAATTTCTCCTTCCTCTCCAAGGGTGCCAATCAGCACAATATGCCCAACCTCATCAATACCATGATGGAGCTGCGCAAGTGCTGCAATCACCCGTACCTCATCAATGGTGAGGGCTGTGCACCGGAATTGTGTGGGGGGACATAACAGGTATCACTGCAATATTTACTGTTCACTCTCAACAGAACTTGCCCAGCTGGGGAGCCAGCTCAGGCCTTGTGCCATCTGCCAATGGTGTGGCAGTGATCTGCCCTGTTGCCTTCCCAGGCAGCCCAGCTCCCTGCAAGGGCTGCTTGCTGATGGGCACCTCAGGGTCTCCTGTGTTTGGAGGTGTTCTGACACAGGACCAACTTCCCAACCTGACTTGTTCTGCCAAGAGCTGATGCGAGCCCTGAAGAAGTTTAGTCCCAGGAGTGGAGGGTCTGCAGGAGGTCTCTAGGCAGCCTCCCTAGCTCTGACTGCATGGGTTCTGTTGCTCATGCCATCCCTTGCTGCTGCCCTGGGCAGCTGCACTGCCAGCCTCGCCAAGAGCTCACATCCCTTTTCACCTGGCAGGGGCAGAGGAGAAGATCCTGGAAGACTTCCGTAAAACACACTGTCCAGAGGCACCAGACTTCCAGCTGCAGGCGATGATCCAGGCAGCTGGGAAGCTGGTGCTCATTGATAAGCTGCTTCCCAAGCTGATCGCTGGTGGGCACAAGGTGCTCATCTTCTCACAGATGGTGCGCTGCCTTGACATCCTGGAAGACTATCTCATCCAGAGACGGTTAGTACAGCCTCCAGCATTCACCACGGCTCCTCCACAGCACCTCCATGCGCTGTACATACAGAGTGGCAACAACACAGGGTGGGGATTTGGCCATTCCATGCCCACATACTGATGGATCCGAGTTACCATCTACTGCTGTTGTGTGCAGAGACCCCAGAGCCAAGCAGCTCACATTTTTCATTCTGTGTAGTCCAGGGCTAGTCTTCAGAGTGACCAGGTGGAATTAGGTCCCTCCCTTGGTCCTAGTTCCCATGAGCCCCATATCCATGCACCATGCATGGGGTTGTGATGATCTTGTCATCATAAGAGGCACAACTTCTGGGAACAGCCACAGTGCACACAGGCTGATGGGGCCTGGGCCTCCACCTGGGTACAGGTCCTGCCAGTAAGTCCTGGCTGCTGGTGTGCCCACACAGCCTGGGGGAAGGAGCAGAAAGGGATTTGAAAGCCACAGCCTCTTCAGACCCTGCTGTGATGCTGCTCTGACCTCTTCCTGTCTTGAGCAGGTACACCTACGAGCGCATCGATGGGCGGGTGCGTGGCAACCTGCGCCAGGCTGCCATCGACCGCTTCTGCAAGCCCGACTCGGATCGCTTTGTCTTTCTCCTGTGCACGCGGGCGGGCGGCCTGGGCATCAACCTGACTGCTGCCGACACCTGCATCATCTTTGATTCTGACTGGAACCCACAGAATGACCTGCAGGTAATGGGCTGGGCAGGGCCAGGCTGTCAGGAGGTCCTGAGGCACAGCTCCTATCACTTGTGTCAGGCAGGCAGAACAGGGCAGCGGCACCACCTGTACTAGGCACGAGGTGCCGTGCCAGGAGAGCTGACAGGAACATGGGCAGAGGGAGCAGAATGTGGGGGGGATCACAGTGTGGCTCTGAAAGCATAGATGGGCCACAGAGCAGGCAACACTGTGTCCATACCTGGTGTTGGAGTGGGTGCAGTGTTGCCTGCCACATCTGCAGAGAGCCAAGGCTCCAGCCTGAGTCCTGTGTCCTTGCCTTAGGGTGCTGGGATCTCCCATTCCTGCTGCACAGCCACGCAGGCTGTGCCAGAGCCCTGCCAGGTCAGCCACAGGCAGGGAGTGAGGGTGCTGTGGTGGGTGGGAGCTGACTGTGGGTCAGGTGGGTGAGTGTAGATGCTGGTGCAGGGTGCCACAAACCACACAGTCCCCATCCTGCTGGGCTCCCAGTGCTGACACTGTGCCCTCTGCACTCACAGGCTCAAGCTCGCTGCCACCGGATTGGGCAAAGCAAGGCAGTGAAGGTCTATCGCCTCATCACCAGGAACTCCTACGAGCGGGAGATGTTCGACAAGGCCAGCCTGAAGCTGGGCCTGGATAAAGCCGTGCTGCAGGACATCAACCGCAAGGGCAGCACCAATGGGGTAGGTTGGCTGCTAGAGCAGTGCCGGGTGGGAGCCACTGCAGGAGAGCTCTCTTTCTCCCCCTGCAAGTCACCACCAGCTCAGAGCCGGGACTGGGCAGGCTTTGGGGAGGGAGAGCCCAGTCCCACACACTCAGACTGCTGCTCTTTGGCCTGCCAGGCTGTTCGTGCACTGCCATGGGGGTAGGGGACACATGATGCTGTGTCCAGGGTGGCATGGACTGAAATTCCTGACAGTCTCTCAGGAAGAGTTTTGAAGTGACCTCTTTGCTTTAGCAGCAGCAAGTCTGGGTTGGCTTGAGGCCCTTTCTTCTGGAGCACAGAGGGAGGAGCCTTCTCCTGTTGTGCAGTGGTCATGTTTGCCGGCCAGGTTGGTGATGACCCTGTGCTTTGGGCAGGTTCAGCAGCTCTCCAAGATGGAGGTGGAGGACCTGCTGCGGAAGGGTGCCTACGGCGCACTCATGGATGAGGAGGACGAGGGGTCGAAGTTCTGTGAGGAAGACATTGATCAGATCCTCCAGCGCAGGACACAGACCATCACGATCCAGTGTGAAGGGAAGGGCTCCACATTTGCAAAGGTGTGCTGTGCTCCACTGGGAGGGAAAGGAGATTTCCATTGGCGGGTGGAGGAAGGGGAGCACACAGGGCAGTAGTGGTCAGCCAACCTCCTACCTGTGTGTGGAGACATGTCCACGTGGAGGCCAGGCTCTGCTCTCCCACTGTGCCCAGGAGAGAGACCTTGCTGGGGCACCACAGCTGGTGTGGTCGGTCTCCTGTCTCTCTGGTGGTCAGCAGAGCATTGAGGAGGAGCCACCAGCCTGCTGGGTGGTGGAAGGCTGCCTAGGAGGGTTCAGCTCTCCCTCTGAAACTGCTTCAGGCTGGTGAGAAGGCAGAGCAGGGCCTGTGCTCCAGGTGTTGGGCAGTGTCCAGACGTGCTGGAGGTGTGGATGGATGCAGAGCTGCTGTTGTGTGCCCCTCAGGGCACTGCAGGGTGGAGGCCTTGCTCTCATGGGCTGGGGTCTCCTGGCCATGGCAGCAGACCATGCCCTCTGCCCAGGGCTGTTGGGGGCAGGGTCAGGCATCTCCTCAGGGAGGATGGATGAGTTCAAAGCCTAGGTGAGATCCAGTCTTGAGCTGGGCTGGTGTTCTTACTCATGGGCTGAGCTTATTGATCTGGAGTCTGTCACCCTCCCTGCCCTTCCAGTCACTGATGCTGCCTCAGTGTGGTGCTTTGCTGAGCAGAAATGCAGGGTGAGCTGCCAGTGATGTGGGAAGGAGCTGTGGTACCTTCAGCACAGCCCTTCTGCAGCACAGCCCTTCTGCAGCACAGCTGGTCTCTCCTGCCTCACTCTTCTGCAGCCATGAGGTCAGGCTCTGCATAGGGACCCCAGGCTCTGCATAGGGACCCCAGGATGGTGGCAGGACCCAGCTACTGGGCTGCACGATGCCCAAAGCCAAGTGCTGTTGTGCCATGGAAGCTGAGTGCTGTGGGGCCTGACAAACACCCCAGAGAGAGCCTGAGGAGCCAGCTCTGTGCTTTGCTCTGGCTGGTGCCTGCTGGGGCACTAAGGGCCATCTGTCCCTCCACTTGCACAACCCAGGCTCCATTTACAGTGGGTCGAGCAGGACTACAGAGCAGAGGGGTTCAGCTCCCTTAGGCGAACAAAGAACCCTCTGGCATGTGTCAGCTTGGGGTGTAACATCCCACAGTAGCGAGACTGTGCACTCAGACAGGCATGTGGGGGGTCTCTGTATGGGAGAAAGCACACCTGGATGGTGGGTTGCACCCTGTTCACTCCTCTTCTTTCCCTCCTAGGCCAGCTTTGTAGCGTCAGGAAACAGAACTGACATTTCCTTAGATGACCCCAACTTCTGGCAGAAGTGGGCCAAGATAGCAGAACTTGATACAGATGCCAAGAACGAAAAGGTAGGATGCAGTTTGTGGCCCATGTGCCCTACAGCTGATCTGACGCCATGTGGCGTGGTGTCCAAGTGGGAGCTGCATGCTTCCTCTGGGCTCCTGAAGGGGTTTGTGTTGGGCATCAAGAATTACTGCAAGAGAAGACTGACCCAGGAAAGCTGGCTAAAGCCCTGATTTATTTAGCTACATGTTGATCTGTGTCTCCCTGATATTTCAGGGTGGTCAGTCTGTACTCCCGGCTACTCCCACCAATCCCACCTTCTGCTTGAGAGCATTGTCCAAATGCTCCTTGAGCTCTGGCAGCCTTGGGGAGCCTCTTCAGTGCCTGACCACCCTCTGGGGGAGGAACCTTTTCCTAATGCAGCTCCAGTTGTTTCCGTGGGTCCTGTCACTGGTCACAGAGGGCAGAGATTGGAGCTGCCCCTCTGCTGCCTCTGCCTGTCAAGAGGCAGGAGGGGACAGATGGGGTTCCACCTCTCTGCTGGCCCTGCTGAGGTGATGGGCTCAGCTGCAGCTCAGGTCTCTCTACCCAGCTCCTCCATCAGGCACAGGATGCTGCCAGTGGCTCCAGTGCAGCCCTGGGGCTGCCATAATTCCAGCTAAGGCAGCAGTGTTGTAGAGATGGTTTTAGACAGCAGCAGGAGGGGGGCCCTGCAGCTCTGCAGAGCTCTCTGCTCAAGCAGGAGCAATGGGTCTCTGTGTGTGTGTATGTCCTATGTGCCTGAAATCCAGGCAGGTTTACATGGCATTAATTCATTCAACAGGGCAAAGTAAGGAGAGGGGACAAGTACATGCTATTTAATTTCGTATTGCTCCCTCCTGCACCTTCTTGGAAACTGCCTTTCCTGTTCCAGCCCACCTGTCCCCCTGACACAGAGATTACACTGCCTTCAGCACAGCACTTGGCACAGGCAGTGCAGAGAGGGCCAGGAGTTGACTCAGAGCTGAGTCAGCTGCTGGCTGTCAGCAGTTTGGACACAGAGGGGCTGATTTTTAGCCTGTCATCAGTCAGGCTGAATTTTGTGCTGGCCAGGAGTTGTCATTTGTGCAGGCAGAACTGCACACAGGTAACTTGAAGCAGGTATCCTAGTGGGAAGGTGATGGTCAGCCACAGGACTGGCAAGCCAGGAGCCAGAGGCTGAGCAGAGCCCGGGTGACAGGGGGCAGAAGAGCACATGTAAGTGTTCCTGCCTGTACCTGAGAACGTTCTCTGCTCTGTCTGTCACAGGAGAGCTTGGTCATCGACAGACCCCGGGTACGGAAGCAAACCAAACACTACAACTCCTTCGAAGAGGATGAGCTGATGGAGTTCTCTGAGCTGGACAGTGACTCGGACGAGCGACCCACACGCTCGCGGCGCTTCAACGAGAAGACACGGCGGTACCTGCGGGCTGAGTGCTTCCGTGTGGAGAAGAACCTGCTCATATTTGGGTGAGCCACTGGCTGCACCAGCCACTTCCTGTCTGTCTTGCTTGCAGTGTTCCCTCCTTCCAGCAGTGACCTCCCTGGCGGGACCTGGACTCTAAGTGAATGTTTGGGATGGAAGGAGAGTTAAGAGGACAAAGCATGAGCTGGCAGTTGGCACTTCCAGAGTCTGCTCCTGCCTCTGCCCTGTTTAGTCCTGCAAGCCTCTCTCCCTCTCTGCTCCTGTAATGTGTGGGCAAAACATCCCTATCCAGGAGAGCTGGCAGGGTTGTGCCCCCACCGTAGCTCCTGGAGAGAGGTGCCAGCAAAGTCTCTAATTGCACAGGAGTGTTTACTCTGTGTTCCTGCTGTTTCAGCTGGGGACGCTGGAAAGATATCCTGACCCATGGGCGGTTCAAGTGGCACTTGAATGAGAAGGACATGGAGATGATTTGTCGGGCCTTGCTGGTGTATTGCGTCAAACACTACAAGGGGGATGAGAAGATTAAGAGTTTTATCTGGGATCTCATCACGCCGACGAAGGACGGCCAGAACCAGGCTCTGCAGAATCACTCAGGTATTGCGTGTTCTCTCTGCCATTGCATCTGTACCCGTTGCCCTGTGCCAGCCTGTGGGACCAAGGCTGCAGAATTCAAAGCAGAGCTGACAGAAACAGTCTGCAGTGTATGTGCTTGAGCACTGCAATTCTCTCTGCGCAGAGAAAGAGGCTTCCATGGAGCTGACCTTCACACTGACCCTCAGAACCAGCTGCAGGGCCTGGCTGCATGGGGGAGGCTGTTTTCTGGCTTTCAGTGCAGGGAGAGCCTTGTGGTGATAGCAAAGGTGCTGCTTGGTCTTCTCTGGCCTGTGAGTACTGTCATGGTTCCCCTGTGCAGGGAGACGCTGGGCAGTGAGCTCATGAGCACCAGTGACCATATGAACACATTGGGTGTGATAGGGATGAGGATGCTGGTTCCACTCCGAGCATGAACATGCCTCAGGCTGCTCCTCAGGGCCTCACAGGGCACAGCATGGATGTGGTGCAGGACCCTGCCTGTGCCTCTGGGCAGCACAGACAGCTGCACCAGGGAAAGCTGGGGATGCAGCTGAGCATCCATCTCACATCAAGGTTGTGGGTTTGATCCCCATGTGGGCCATTCACTTAAGAGCTGGACTCAATGATCCTTGTGGGTCCCTTCCAACTCAGAATAGTCTGTGATTTTATGATTTCCAGCTTTTGTTTCCCCTCATCATGGTGCTTGTCCCAGACTTACTGGTCTGCAATGCCTAACCTGATGGGTGGAGGTGCCGTGTTGATTTGTCCTGAGACTTGTGCATTGCAGAGTGCTCCCCAGGTGATGCTGCCTTCTCTCACTCTGTGTAGCAGGACCCTTGTCCTAGGCCTGGCTGTGCTCTCTCTGCTGAGAGCCTGTGTGTGTGAGGTTCATGTGTCACACCACGTGTCAGACCTGTAGCTGCATCTGTTGGCTAGAGGTGTCTGTATTCTGTTGTGTAGAAGTTCCCAGTGTATCCTCAGCTTCAGACAGGTCACCCAGAGACTCCACAGCCCTGCTCTCCCTCTGGCTCTGGCTCTGCCTCAGTGGTGGACATTGCAGATTGGCCTCCCCACCTGCAGCACAGTGGCTGCTCTCTATAGTCTCCCCTGGGGCTGGGGCAGCCATAGAGCCCACCCTGCAAATGAAGTAGCCACCGGGCCTTTGTCTTCATCTGTGAGCACAGAGTGGCTGCTGGCTCCCTGGATCTGCTTGGGCTTGTGGCCTGGGACATGTGGTCGCTGCCTGCTGTGCCAGAGGGCTCTGGCTGACCTTGCAGCACAGTGCCTGTGGCTCTCAGGACCAGTGAGTGGGGCTGGGGGAGGCCACAGTGTCCCTCAGGGAGTCAGAGCCCAGCAGCCATTTGCTGCTTGTTGTGTACTTGTGATCTGTGGCACAAGGTGAGTAGTGAGGGGGCTGGAACTCTCCAGACTGCTTTTGACATCAGGGAGCTGGGCTGAAACCTGGGACTTCTGTTTCCAGATGGTAGAACACAGGGAAGGCTGTTCTGGGGTGGTGATGCTTCTGAGTGCCAAGTGCATCTTAGTTGGTGCTTAAAACCCAACATTATTATTTCCTTCTGCTTGGAAGTGTCCAGCTAGCTTTTGCAGTGTGAAGTCCAAGGATGTGGCTTTCGGTGGCTGCCTTCAGTTATTCCAGTCCCCTCCTGCAGTGGGAGTCACTTTGGCAGTGCTCCCTCCTGCTCTTGCCACACAGCCCTGCCCTGAGAGCAGCTGGGAGTGGGCTTGAGAGTCCTGTGGGGAGCAGAGCAAGAGTCAGAAACAAATTGACTGGTATGAGTGGGCTTGATGTAGATAATGCCAAGTAACAAACAAGCCACGGTTTCAGTGGAGGGTCAGGATTGCTTCAGTGCAAGAGCATTGAATATTGACCAGCAAAGTGACCGAGAGCTTCTCCATCAGCTCTTTAGAATGGCTTTTCCCACCTGTGAAACCTCCATGTTGTCTAGGCCAGAGGAGCAACAACATCTCAGCCTGACGTGAGAAGCTGGAGGAGAGCAGAACAATCAGAACACTGCAGTGCAGAGCAGTGCTCCTTCCTCAGTAAGGAAGTCATTCAGCAGTAACTGCTGTGGCTCCCCTGGCAGCCTCAGGTACCACTCATGTCTGCAGAGAGTTGACCAGGCAAGTTGTGCCCCATCCCTGATGTGCAGAAAGCAGCAGCAGCCTTCAGCCCTTGCTAGGGCATCCTGGAGCTCTTCTCAATCCCTCGTCCATGTGATCACGAGGGGTGAGCACAGCACCCAGACTCAGAGCTCTGCTCTGATCCAGCACCACTTTGCCTTTCATCCTGGAACAGGCCAAGCTGCTGAGGAAGCAGCATTTGCCCAGAGTTCATCAGACCAGTTTGGTGCTGGGGACAGGGGGTCTGGTGCCTACTGCAGGCCTCCAGTAGCCACCTGGGTCACAGCCCTTGTCCTGTCATGGAGCTGCAGACTTTACGCAGGAGTTGATGACATGGTGACGCTTTCTCTTCTTCACTGATGTGACAAGACCAGACAGATGGGATGGGACTGCTCAGGCATCCTTTCCCCTTCATGTCTGCAGTTCCTACCTCAAGAGCAGCTGCCCAGGGAGGCAGCTTATCCCTCTCTGGAGATTCCAAACAGCAGTGACCCCACCAGGAGTTGTTTCCACATTCTGCTGTGAACTCACATCTTATTTCAAGGTTGAAATGTGTTTAATTTTCATCTCCAGCCACTGGATCTTGTTTTATCTTTGTCAGGCAGATGGGACCGCATTCCCTTTCCTGTTGGTACCTTAGCCCCCTTGCAGCAATCTACTTCCTCCCCAGCCCTGCTCCAGATGCATGGTATAAGAAACAGCCCTTACAGATCAGATCAGCAGAGATCTGCTGCTCTTTGGTCATTTGGGAGCTTCTTGTTTGAACTCTTGTCCCAAATAACTGTCCCCATAGAGTGACCTTCAGAGGTGGCTGCAGTGCCTAAGTAAGTCCCTAAGGGCTGTGCCCAGGACCAAGGTCCCTTCCATGCTTCATCCCTTCTGTGTGATATTTTTATACATCGATGGACCATGTTATCATTTGGGCTCAGCATTGCATTGAGAACACACAGCAGTTCAGTTTCTGTGGTGATCCCCAGGTTTTTCAGAGGGATGGACTCTCCCATGCTCTGCGTTTGCCCCGTGCATTTCCCCTCCTTGGCTCTTCAGGCTGCAGCTGGGAGCTCTGCACGGGCTCCTCCAACTCCTGGCTCTGCTGTCCCACCCCCCTGACACTGGTGGCAGTGCCAGGCTGTGCCCATGGTGCCTGTGGTGCTCACTGGCTGCCACTTGCTGTTACAGGCTTGTCAGCACCGGTGCCCAGAGGCAGGAAGGGAAAGAAGACAAAGAACCAGATGCTGCTTCCTGAGATAAAGAACGCCGACTGGCTTGCCACCTGCAACCCCGAGGTGGTGCTCCATGATGACAGCTACAAGAAGCACCTCAAACAGCACTGCAACAAGTGAGTCGTAGAATCATGGAGTGGTTTGGGTTGGAAAGAGCCTTAAGGAACATCTTATTACACTACTCTCGCCAAGGGCAGGGATACCTTCCGCTATCCCAGGTTGCTCCAAGCCCTGTCCAACCTGTACTTGAACACTTCCAGGGATGGGGCAGCCACAGCTTCTCTGGCAACGTGTGCCGGGGCCTCACCACCCTTAGAGTGAAGAATTTCTTCCTAACATCTAATCTAAATCTCTCCTCTTTTAGTTCAAAAATCTTCTCCCTAGTCTTACCNAATCTCTCCTCTTTTAGTTTAAAACCGTTCCCCCTTGCAGGAGCCCACATTGGCTCATGGAGACAGTGGGCTGAGGGCCTTTAGTGTTGGGAGGGTGGGAGGGAGCTGTGAAGGGCTCACAGCCCACACAGGATCACCATGCTCCCACTGCTGGACCGCCCTCAGATTCCCCTCCAGCTCATGGAAGCCATGTCCTGAGCAGCAACCCTTCGGCCAGTGGGTCACAGGGCTGGGCACTGTGGCATGACACTGCATAGTCACTGCCCATCCTGCTCTAAGGAAGTGAGTCCTTCCACGTGGGAAAACATGGTGTCAAGCAGGTTTCGCTGGCCTTGCTGACCTCTCTGCCGCCCGGGACAGGGTTCTGCTGCGGGTGCGAATGCTCTACTACCTGAAGGCTGAAGTGCTGGGGGAGGCTGCGGATAAAGCCTTTGAGGGGACCCCTGCCAGGTAGGGACCTAACGGTGAACCCCTGCGAGGCTTCTCGGGCTCGAGCACTGCCACAGGTATCTGACCCAGCCACATCTGGGCTCTCTGCAGCTCCACACAAATCAGATCCCAGGTGTTCCTCAGGCAAAACTTCACCCTCAGGCAGCCACTCTGCCTGTGCAGACTGCAGCCATGGCAGCCAGGCTGAGGCAGCTCTGAGACTGTAGCACCAGCCTGGGGGCAGTGGGGACTTACAGGGTCACCCTGCAGGAAAATGATGCTGCTTGACAAATGGGCCCTTATCAAAAGTGAGGGTCCACAGAAGCTGCTCCCAGTCTCAGGGCCAGGCCTCAGAGCAGAGCGTGCCCCATCGCTGCGGCCTGCAGTCCCTCCCGGCATTGGGAGCAGTTGGACCCACAGGCTCTGTAATGGCACTCAGCCTGCAGGCTACCAGCTCCTGACCTTTCTGCAAAGACTCAGCTCTTAGTGCTTCTCAGAGAAGTGTGACATGCTGAGCTGAAAGCTTAATTTCCCCAAGTAGTGGCTGCTGCCTTCCCCAGCACAGCTCCATCAGCACCAGTCTATGTGGGGAGACACCATTCTTTTGGGGTTGGTAGGTGTGAAGTGTTTTACCCCTAGAGATGCTGTTCCGGTCAGATGGGATCTTCAGTCCTCTGGTGTTGCTTGGGTGGGAGGGGAGAGAGGCTGGGGGCACCCACTGCCCTGGAGAAAGAGGAGCAGGAGGACCCCAGGTTGTGGTGGAACCAAGGCTCCAGCTCTGACCCCAGGGAAATGTGTACCCGTGTCATGGCAGGGCCCAGGCTAGTGTTCATTAGCTGTCCCCAAGCCAGTGAACGGTGCCTCCTGCCTCCCCCTGTCCCTTTTGAGCAGTGCCCAGTGCCCCTCAGTGTCTGGTGGGGCTGGGAGAGGGTCGTTCATACCATGTCTGCCACAGGGAGCTGGATGTGCTGCTGCCAGACATTGACTATGTGGAGATCCCAGTGGACTGGTGGAATGCTGAAGCTGATAAATCCCTGCTCATCGGTGTCTTCAAGCACGGTGTGTACCCAGCTGTCTGGTGGGTGCTGGTGTGTGAGGGAATGAGTACTGGTACTGGAGGGGACATCATGTCAGTGCAGGGGACAGAGCCGTGGCCATGCTCCACAGGCACACAGGGGCAGGACAGCTCTCCCCAGGTGCCAGCAGTATGTTAGGGTGGGAAACAGGCACCCCACGGTGCCCAGGGTGGCCATGCTGGATCTCATGGTACACTGGTTTGCCAGGAGCGGTGTGCAGTTGCTGTGTGAGGGTGAGGAGAAAGGCACAGATCTTTTCTTGGCCTTATCATGGAGTCCCCATTCAGTTTCCAGGAGACACAGGGCTGTTTGCCCCAGCTGCACCCTGCGTGGGGGCTGTGCTGCTGTTGGGTGGAATGGGGAGGCTGACCTTTCTTTCCCTTTGCCTGGTGCCCAGGGGCTGCAGAGCCATTAGCAGCTTTTGGGAAAGTGTTGGGAATTTTTGGGTGTGAGAATTGCGCTCACAGCAGCACAGAGGGAGTGAGAGCCAGGTGGGGAGCTGTGTCCCAGGAGCAGGAGGTTTTTGTGGACCAGGCTCAGGCCTTGCTCTGTGCTGTCTGTCTGTCCTGATGGCGTGGCAGGTTACGAGCGGTACAACGCCATGCGGGCGGACCCAGCGCTGTGTTTCCTGGAGAAGGTGGGCATGCCCGATGAGAAGCTGCTCTCTGCCGAGCAGGGCGTCAGTGACGGGGCACAGGATGCTGCCGAAAGGTGGGCAGGGGATGGAGCTGAGCTCTGGCAGCAGCCTGGCTTGCTCCTGGGGCAGTGCAGTGGGGTGAGCTGTGCACAGGGAGGTGGGAGGGAGCAGGCTGTGCTTCTGAACGCAGAGGGGAGGGCAGAAGGGAGCTGGTCCCCAGTACGAGGTGGAGGGATGGCATGAGCACCAATTCTTCACTTCTTGGTGCTGAGAATTGGCACAGCCACAGGGGCTGTGCTGCCACTACCAGGGACTGTTCACTCTCTCACCCAGGGGCAGCATGGAAAAAGAAGAGAACAGTGGAGAAAAGCTGGAGGGGCTGTCAAAACCGGAGGTGAGTGGGATTCACAGTGTTAGATTCACATCTGATGCTGCCCAGCCTGCCCTGTGGGGCAGGCTTGTCTCCATCAGCCCTGCTGTAGGGCAGTAGGGAGCTAGCATGGCTGGTGTGCCTTGTCTGTGCCCCAATCCTGTGTGCATTGCCTCTGCTCCCTGGAGCACAGCTTCTGCTGTGTCTCTCCGTGTTACCTGTGGACCTGGGCAGCATCTTCCTCTTGGGGAGCTGAGGGGGATTGAAGCCTAGGGATGCCGAGGAGTGCTAGTTCTCACTCTTGGTTGGCTTTCAGGAGCCACATGGGGCCCTGGCATAGAAGTAAGGGGTGTCCCAAAAAAAATGGCCTTGGGGGAGAGGAAGAGCAGGGAATGAGGTAGCACAGGAGAGTGCAGGGGTTGTTTGAACAGTGGAGGCTGTCACTCTCCTACTGCCCTGGGCCGTGGCACTGCAGCCTCTGTCACTGTGGTGATCCCTCCCTCCAGGCCCAAAACGGCCTCTCTGAGCTGTCACTGCTGATCCCGTATGCTGAGCACAGCCAGCAGCTTCAGCCCAAGGGCACTGGACACACAACCCTGCCCATCCCACCACCCTGCACCCTGCCAAGGACGGGTGGGCTGTGGGTGCAGGAGGTTCTATATGGGGTTGAGCCCTCTCTGATCGTTTCCTTTTGCAGGACATCGTGGCTGCTGGGGTGGGTGAAGCCAGTGAGAAGCGGGACGAGCCAGTGGCAGGTGAGGCCATGTCTCCTGCAGTATGGCCCTTGGCTTCCCAGGGTTTGGTGTGGCACAGCCGAGCCTGAGTGCTACCCCAGGCACTGCTTGGTGGGAGGAACACATTGCTGGGCTGGAGGGACATGCTGCTCTGTGCTAGTGGGTGAGGCAGCTCAACCTGGGCAGGGGCCCTCATGCACAGTCACAGGTGACTCAGGGATGGGCCCTGTGGCAGAGCAGCCAGGGTTCCAAGTGATTCCAGCCAAAGCTGCCCAGGGTGACTAGATACATTAGCCTGCTCTTATCCATGCAGTTGCCTGCGTGAGGTGAGCGTGGGAAGTTTCTGCAATGGGCAGTGTTGGCACATGCCATGGGCTGGCTGGCCCCACTGCTGAGCAGGGAGCTGCAGTCTTCTCCCATGCATGGCCTGGCCTGGAGCCATCATTCTCAGCCTCTGGACTCTATCTGAAGGAAGCTAAGACATGGTGAGGCTGTGAGCCAACAGGCCCAGGAATGGTCACATGGCCTCCTACTCATGACTATGATCCCTGATGTTCCCCATGGGAGGCAGAAGGTGGGAGGGAGCTCTCGGAACTTGCCAGAGGACGTGGGAACCTGTGGCTTTGTGTGTGCGCTAAATACTAATGTCCTTGTTGATGTTTGAAGCCCAGGATGGCTCTGACTCAGACAGATCCTGCTGGCCTGTCTCCTCTGCTCTCACGGCCAGACTGCGGCGACTTGTCACCGTCTACCAGCGCTGCAACCGCAAGGAGCTGCCTCCCCGTGCCGAGATGCTGGTGCCTGGTAACCATGGCTACTGGCTGCAGGATGAGATGTTCCGGAGAGCCTCTGAGATGGACTCGGTGAACAAAGAAATGCAGAAAAGGTAATGCAGCAGAGGAGCCTTTACAAAGCTGATTTAGTCCACTTGAATTCCTTGGCCCCCAGAAGTGACCCAGGTAAATGTCACCAGAGCTGTCTGTGCAGCCAGCTGCCCAGGGCATGGAGTCACATGGCTCTGTGTGGGAACGTGCTCTGAGCCATGGGAGCCTTGCTGCTTCAGCAGCCAGCCCAGCCGGGGAGCAGCCTCCACTGCAGACTGGAGCTCGTGGGTAGCAGGTGGTGACACTGAAAGGAAGTGAGGGGACAGCTCTTCAGGGTCAAATCCAGTGTCTGCTGGGCCAAGGGTCATCCTTGGCAGAGGAGAGTTGCGTCCTTGGGACACATTGTGGATGAGGGTGACAGATGAGCACTGTCACAGCCCGTGAGCACTGCATTTCCAACCCTTGTGGCACTCACACCACTCACTTTGCCTTCTGCTCGGGAGCCCAGTGGTGACATACCCTGGTTGTGCTGTGCTCCTATTTCATTTGGGTCCCAGTAAATGGGAGGGTGGTGGGACTGTCATGGCACCCTGAGTGGCTCTCTGCAGCCATGGGAGTGTGTGCGCAGGGTGATGCTGCTGCCATCTCTGCCAGTTTCCCGTGCCAGCCTGGGACTGGGACTTTCTGTGGTCACCAGCCCTCAATGGTTTTGCCTCCTGTGAACCTGTCCCGGCAGCCAGACCCTAAGTAACCATGCGGTATGTGTGCTGCCTTGTGCCCTGTTCTTGGCCTCCTTGTGTAGAAGCTGTTCCAGCCCACCTTCCCTTTCCTCTTTCTCTGGACTTCTTCCAGTCATACCATCCCCTCTTCGAGGTGGGGGCTTCAGTGGTTGTGCTGTGGACATCACAGCAGCCTGATATCTCCTGCTCCTTAACTCTCTGGGCTTTTTGTAGGGGAGATTGCCTTACAGGAGTTTTCTGCCGGCCTTTAATTTGAGGTCTGTTGATAAACTCACCGTTTGGCTCCTTGATTTGGACCATTAATATATTTATTAACTTTCTTCTTGTTATTTTTGAAATGAAACATGACTGCAGACCCTGGGAATAGGGGTGGCAATGCTGGCCCACGTGTATTTTGGGGAGTTGGAAAGTGCTGTGGGTGCTGTCACCCTGTCTACTTTCCCTTGACATGTCTCAGCTGCTTCCTGGTGCTGGCTCAGAGCTGCCATTCAGAGGAGCTGAGATTTGTCTAGAAGCTTTCTTCAGGCCTTAGTGCTCCCCTTTTTCTGCCCTTGCCCTGCTGTGTGCACCCAGGTCTGTTCTCTGTGGTTGTTTCTCTGGGCTCTGCCTGGGCTGTATTTGCCCAGGACACTTCATCATCTCTGTCCATTGAGTGGTCCCCACAAGGTGAAAGCTCAGAGGGTCCAAGCCAGCATGAAAGTTGTGTTCTAAGAGCACTGTAACCGAACTCCTCCATCACCACTGCCGCTCTCCGGTGGGGAGGGGGTGACACCCAGGAGTCCACAGGAGTCAGTAAGGTGGGTGGTGCTTGTTACTGGGACCCTAACAGGAGCAAGCCCCAGTCTCAGTTTCCCTCTGGAAGAGGCTGGATGAGAACTGTGTCTGCATATCCTTCCTTTGTAATTCCTGGTACAGAGAACTGACCTTTCCATGGGGGTGAAAGCTTGGTGTGGTATGAAGGGAGTAGATGGGTGATAGGTCTGTGCCTCCACAGAAGCTGCTGGAGTCTGCGCCCTGTCAGCAGCACAGCCCAGAGCTGCACTCAGGGGTTTATTAAAACAGCCAAGAAGGTTTTTTCAGCAATGAGTTGAGAGCCAGTGGGCCTGTGGCCTCTGCTCCTCCTCCCTGTGCACCAGAGGGCAGAGTGTCCTGGGCTGTGGTGGTCTCCCCAGTGTGCTCCTCCTGACATCTCCCTCAAAACTGTTGGTCAATAACTAGATAGCGCTCTCTGAGTCTCTCTGCCTGGTGCCTTGCCTGCTCTGGGCCCAGAATGTGTCTCAGTGGTGTTCCCATCTCCTCCCTGCTCCACAGGTGGACCAGGAGGGAGCAGGCAGATTTCTACCGCACTGTCTCCTCCTTTGGGGTTATCTATGACCAAGAGAAAAAGATCTTTGACTGGGCCCAGTTCCGAGCCATCTCTCGACTGGAGAAGAAGACAGATGAGAGCCTGGAGAAGTACTTCTACAGCTTTGTGGCCATGTGCAAGAATGTCTGTGGTCTCCCTCTCTGGAAAGAGGACGGTGAGTGGAAATTGCATGGCCTATGGAGGGGTAATGGTAGGTCCATGTAGAAGGGATCCCACTGCTCTCATAGAGCAGGAGAGCAAGGGAGGAGCTTCAGAGACATTGGGAGCAGCGAGATGCCAGGCAGGCTGTGGGCTTGCAGCAGTCATGCATTTCTGGCTGCCTTGTCCCTACCATGTAGAGCCTTGCCAGCACAGTGGGAGGGTAGAGCAGCCCCATGGACTCCAGCCCCTGCTCTCACAGATCTCTTGGAGTTCTCGCAGGAAATCACAACCAATTTTATCCAAGACAGCAACCTCTATATTTGAGACACAAGTAGAGAAGCAGCACATACAAAGCACAATTCCATGCTGGAGCTGGGGGTTGTTTGGGTGAGCTGTATTGCTGCTCATTGAGCATCCCTCTGCTGCCATTGAACAGAGTCCACTCCATCTATGCCTGTGCTGACTGTGGAACTCTGCGGCAGGGTAAATCAACCCTGGATCTGCTGCAGGAGGCTTGGGAAGCCTGGCCAACTTAAAGAGCATCCGTTTTCTTTGAGTGCTCTGCAGAGGCCCTGCATTGGCACCAGACAGGACACAACAGATGAAAAGCTGCTTGGAGGCTGTTTAAGCACAGAGTGATTTGTTTCCAACAGCAGTAGAAAACATTTGCCTCAGACCTGTCATGGAGTCTGGTCTTAGGCACAGTTACTTGTGTGTTTGTGTTGTGCCTTAGGTAGGTGTTCCTCATCAGAAGAGCTGCACGAGCTGCCCTCCCCTGACAATGGGCTGAAGGGCTGCCAGAGGCTCAGAGCGCCAGGAGCCACTCTGCCTGCAGGTCCAGGCAGCTCCAGCACTGCTGGTGATGATGGAGCAGAGCTCAGACAAGACTCTGAAATCCTCTGCAGCTGGTGCCATTCTTGATCCAGCTGCTCAAGTCAGGGGGTCCCTGTGTCCATTTGGTGGGATATGACTGGAAGGTACTGAGACTGGAAAAAGAGGCCTTAACAGTGGCTACAAGCACTGGCCCCACCTCACCTGCAGTCTGAGCAAGGGTTAAAACTCAGCTTGCTCATCACTGCCTCTGAGGAACTCCTGCCAACCCAAATAATGTGTCCTTGGCTTTGCTGTCCATGCTGTAGGTCCTCCAGACCCTGACATCTATGTGGAGCCCATCACGGAGGAGCGTGCTGCCAGGACCCTGTACCGCATTGAGCTGCTGCGGAAGGTGCGCGAGCAGGTGCTCAAGTGCCCCCAGCTCCACGAGCGCCTCAAGCTGTGCCGGCCCAGCCTCTACCTGCCCGTGTGGTGGGAGTGTGGCAAACATGACCGGGACCTGCTGATCGGCACCGCCAAGCACGGCCTGAACCGCACTGACTACTACATCATGAATGACCCCCAGCTGTCTTTTTTAGACGCATACAGAAACTATGCCCAGCACAAAAGAACAGGGCTCCCAGGCCCAGAAACCCTGTGCTGCCTTTACCAGTCTAACTCCAAACTCTACAGTTCCTCCCTGTACAGCCAGATGGACCAGACCTGTGAAACCCTGGAGAGTGAAGCTGAGAGTCAGATCAAGCTAGAAACCGTGGACAGCACCATATCCCAGGCCGCAGGCAGCCCACCAGATGCAAACTGTGAAACATTCATGTCTGAAGTCCGGGACATCACTTCCAGTACCTACGACGAGAGCTCGCTGCCAGACTCATTGGTGTGCATGATGTGTGATGAGAAGGCCTGTCCCAGCGAGCAGAGCTCCCTCACCAGGGACAGCCCAAGCTGCACAGATGTTGGAAGCAGCGTTGCCAAACTCTCCGAGGGCAAGCTGGAGGGGGATGAGGATCCATCCAGCTGCGATGGAGATGGCATGAGAGAGGCTCCCTTCCTAGAGGGTTTGCAGGTGGGCTCTGACCGAATGGACAGTCAGAATGAGGAAGCTGAGCCTTCATCTTCTACCCCCGAGAGCAACCCTTCACAGAGTGTCCCAGCCAAGCTCGGCAAAGGCTTGGAAGAGAAAGGAGCACTTGCCAGCCCGGCGGAAGGGCTGCCCGAGCACGGCACCATGGAAAGGGTCCTAAGTGTGGGGCTCTACAGTCCCAGTCTCCATAACTATGAACTAAAGGTTCCTCCTGAGCAGAGATTCATCAGTCTGCTGCAGGAGAAAGGAATGGAGGCAAAGTCAGGGCCGAGTCAGAGCCACAGCGAGGAAGATGAGGAGGAAGAAGAGGACGATGATAACTCTGAGGCAGCAGCAGATGCCGTGGAAGGCTTGAATGGTCCCAGGACCAGGGCCGATTGTGACCCCGAGGCTCATGAACTAGGGGCTGAGGAGCAGAGCTCTGGTCTCCCCACACCCGAGGACACTTGCCCAGAAGATGTAAATGGCGAGAGGGAGTCCCTGGGGCTGGGGGAGCCCGGGGCAGAGGGCAGGGAGGACCGTTGCTTCAATGAGGAGAGCACCCGGCAGCACTCACCAGGCCAGGCTCAGAGCCAGCCCTTCAGCCTGCCCACACCTCTGCCTCAGGGGGGGCCTCAAGGGGCAGAGCCCCCCTGTGTCAGGGGGGAGCCCTTGGGCCGAGACGCTGAGAGGCAGACAGGCTGCACGGAGGCCCCGCACCCCGAGCCTCAGGGCATAAAGCAAGAAGAATGTGAGAACAGAGATGACGGGGAGAAAGCCAGCAGCAACCAGAGCCAAGGTATGGTCCTGAGAGCTCCCTCAGGTTGACAGTCACCTCTGGCTATGGTGGGAAGGACCTGCTGTCCTCCCTGCAGAGCCAAACTTGGGGCTGGCCAGCCCGTGGAGTCGCCTCCCATCTGTAGGAGCTGAGGTCTCTTTAGCTGCTGCAGCTGGGGGCAAAAAGTGTTGGGGGCTGCATTTGCTAGCAGGGCTGACCAGAACACTCCACTCTGAGCCCCAGTAGCCCTTCTGCTAAGAGCATGCCATGGAATGCAGGATGCCATTCCCTTTCTGGCGCAGGGCACTGCGTGTTGAGCAGCTCCCTTTGGAAAAGCATATGCCCTCCTTCTTGCCCACCTGGGAATGGTCAGGGATGGGGGGTTACTGCAATTCAAGCCCCTCGAAACACAGCTCAGGGGAGTGGTGGTCCTTCCTGAACAGCTTGAGCTGCCTGCCCTGATGCAGGTCTGCTGCTTCTCTTGGAGACTCTTGGGGGCTGTTTGGGACCTTTGTGGAGCCAGCTGGGCATTGGGGTGGGAACATGTGAGGTGATGCTGCCCACCTCTAGACAGGGAGAAAGGCAGGGTGGTGGTGGGCTCTATTCTCCCTTGCTTTTTTAGATGGTCCAGAGAAGTACTTGGAGGAAGAGAACAAGAATTCTGCTTCTATGCTGCCTGGGGAGATTGATGATCTTCAGGATGCCCGGGCACCGACCATTGCCCAGCTGCTGCAGGAGAAGACGCTTTACTCCTTCTCTGAGTGGCCTAAGGTGAGGTTAAAATGGGCACGGTTTGTATCGAAGTGTTCCTGCATAGCCCTGGCCAGCAGTGGCTCACACAGCTCCATCTCTGCCTCCTGCTCTTCTGCACACCCCATGGATGCTCTGGCCAAGGTGCTCTTCCCAAGCACCCGTGCCATGGAGATGCTTGCCCCCAAAGCAGTTCCCTGCCGAGGTGAGATCACCTGGGCTGGGCTTGACTTTAATCCTGAGCTGTCGTGCATGGGTCCGTTGTTCCAGTTTCAGCTTGCCACTGTTCAATTCTGTTTGCAGGACCGTGTGATCATCAACCGCATTGACAACATCTGCCACGCCATCCTGAAGGGCAAGTGGCCTTCCTCTAGCCAGCAGTTTGAGGCACAGAGCCTGCTGACAGCCCCAGCCATGGCCAGCAGCGCCGGCAGCAGGAGCAGCTTTGTTGAGTCAGAAGCCGCCAATCCCAGCTTCAATAACGGGGTGTTAATGTCACGGGTACAAAAGGTGAGGGCGGCCCTCCAGCAGTGACAGGCTCAGGATTCTGGGATGAGACATTGCCCAGAAGTACTCAGGAGTTTCCCAAGTGGGGCCCCTTGGTGCCAGTTGAGGTGCATAACACATGGCTTAAGCCACTTGGTCCCCTGGTGATAGTTCCTGGTGAGCTCCCCGTGCTCTCAGCCCCCTGCTGCCCTCCTTGGAAGGCAGCTGTTGTTGGCAGCTCCAGAGCTTCTGCAGCTCTAGAGGTGCTTCCAGAGTCAGTGCTGGAGCACCTGACATGGTCAGAGGGAAAAGGGGACAACCCCCTGGTATCCCAAAGGAAGGGGTGCAAAGAGCACTACCCTTTCCAGTCCCCAGCTCCCAAGTCCCAGTGCCCCTGCTCCCAACAGTCACGTGTGACAGACAGAAGCTGCTGGCCTGGGGCCCCAGCAGCTGGCGGAGCAGCCATGGTTATAACACCTTGGGAGATCTGAGTGTGTGTGAGGGTGCTCCTGCACCATCCTCACACAGAGAAAGAGATGTGATGTGCCCAAGGAAAGGGCATCCCTCAGGGCTTCTTGCAGAGGCAGGGGAGCCTGACCATTAGCTCAGTGCTGGTGTGAGGAGCTGTGGTCCCTGGGCAGGGCAGAAGCAGGAGCCATAACCCTCTGTGGCTTTGGTACACACAGGAAGGTTTCCTGAGCCCTGCCTTTGCAAAAGACGAGCGGAAGCACAGGAGACCCTATGAATTCGAAATGGAGAGAGATGCCAAACAGAGGAGCCTGGAGCAGCTGGCAGCAGCCCATGTCCATCCACCCATTGTGCTCAACGGCTGGCGCGAGGCAGCGGTGGACTTGTCCAGAGCCTCTGATGGGTCCCCGGGGAACTCCTCTCCTTTCCCTCTGAACACAAACATGCCCAAATTGGGGACCGTGAATGCCCTCCAGAGCTCCCTGGGCATGGACTTGTCTGGCATCCTACAGGCAGGATTAATCCATCCTGTCACTGGGCAGATTGTAAACGGCACCCTCCGAAGAGACGATGCTGCCATGAGGAGGAGACGGGGCAGGAGGAAAAATGTCGAAGGGATGGACCTCATCTTCTTGAAGGAGAGGCCTCTTCCAAACAGGCTGCAGGTGGGTTGATGCTCTCCCCTTTCACGTGGACCCCATGGAGTCAGCACAGTTTGTTTCATGGCCCAGATCTCCCCTCCAAGCTCTGCTGCCCATGACACTGCTCGGCTTCCTCCAGGACAGCTTGGTTTGTGCAGGACCAGGCGGAGCACATACTGCAGGGAGGAAGGGAAGGTATCCCTCTGGTTTACAGCACTCTGGAGTGTTTGAATCCTGCTAAGCATTGTCAAAAGCAGCTGTCCCACTTCAGGGAATGTTTAGGTTTAGGGAAGATGAGGAAGACAAGACCCTGGTGCACCCTTTCTCTTTCTATCCTGGGATCCACTCAAAGAATAGAGCAAGACCAGTGCCCCTAGACCACTTCTAGGAGTGCTCTGAGGGGAAGTTTGTCTTCCTGGTGATTAGATTGTTTCCATGTGAGTTCAGAAGCATCTCCCAGCACTCTCTGTCCTCCCTACCACCAGTCCTGGAGAAGGAGTGGAAATGTAATGTGGTGCTGGGTGGTAGTTTAAGGAAGAGGCAGTGGAAGTGTGTGGATTAATCTGTGTGATGGGAGCAGGTGACCTGCTTTGGGAGCTGTGCTGCTCAGACTGCACATGCCTCACTGCACGCTGCTGATGGGCTCTCCCTGCTCCTCCCGCCATGGCAGGATGTTCAGGAAGATCAGCCACAGCCCCCTCAGAACAGTCCCCTCTCTGATGGGCCGGTTGCTGCTACCTCAACTCCACAGCCAGTCCCAGCTACAGGCAGCCAAGAGAAGGCCGTCCCGAATAAGAGTCTCCTCGACTGGCTCCGGCAGCAGTCTGACTACACACTTGATGTTCCCAGCTTTGGCACAGTAAGGGTTGCCTTCAGTGGCACGTGTGTGTGTGTATGTATGTGCCTGCCTTGTGTGTTGTCCTTTGTGTTAGGTTTTTTCTTGTAATATGGTTTGTGGTGTTCATTGGGGCTATTCAGGGATTCATTACGTGTTTAAGAGGTGAGCACTATTCCCCTGTACAGCAAAAAAAGGCACTTGCTGCTGGAGAACTCCTCTCCTTTCCCCCCAGAACACAAACGTGCCCAGGCGGGGGACTGTCAGTACACTCCAGGGCACCCTAGGCATGGACCTGTCTGGCATCCTCCAGGAGCTGAGCCCTGTTGCCGGTCGGTTCTCCAGCTTCAGTGCATCCATCTGCCCAATGCGCAATGTCTTCCAGAAGCGCTAGGGATGGGGACAGAAATGAGAAGAGGGATTTGAGGTGCTCAAGGTCTGTCTATGTTGTTCTTTTTCACCTGGGGTCATTTTAGGCAGTGCTCTTGTACTAAATAAGGTTCCCAAGCAAGAGGAAACTTCCTCTCTTGAAGAGCCAGACCAATGGGCTGTGTTGGAGGCTGACAGGCTGTGGCTGTGTGGCCATGGGTGCTCTCAGAAAGCAGTGGCTCAGAGTGGGGTGCACAGTCTTTCTGATTCTTCCTTCTGTCTCATAAACCTCCACCTCTTGGTTTCACAGGTTGGTTTGCTCCAGGTTTCAGCTTATTTAGCCTATTAGACCATGTGGTAGGCAGAGCACAGGCCATGAAACAGAGCAGGAAGAAATGTGGTGGTAAAACAGAAAAGACTCTGCATCTTGGTCCTGGAGGATCATGTGCCTGAGGCGGGGATTTCCTGGAGCTTGAAGTACAGGCAAGACATGAGGGTTTTGAAGCTTGGTAGAGATGAGAGGTGAGGAGCCCAACATTTGCTCAGCAGGATGGGCTTTGCTTTTCAAAGTCCAGAGAAACATCCACCTGTATGCCCAGGGCCAGAATCCCAGGAGCAGTAAGATGGTGGAGCAGATGTGGAGGTGCCTTCCCACTCCTTCCCAACACCCTTGCCTTCCAGGGAGGTACTGGAACTTGCACAGTCTGACCGTGCCTCTGGTGAAGCTCTTATCCCAGCAAGCCCCCAGTGCCCCAGGCCAGCCCTGCAGGATCTCTTCTCTCTGGGTAGGATGGATTGAGAGAGGCTTTGGGGTACTGCAGTAGCTCAGTTCAAAGGATGAACTGCACTCAGGGTCTTTTTCTGACTCTCAGGAATCCGAGCTATCCGAGGTGTTCATTATGATGCTCCATCCCTGCAGGCACATTGACAGTGGGGCTTGGTGCGTGCAGTGGGTGTACAGTGACTTGGCTGTAACTCAGTAGGTTGCAGTTCCAGAGGGCTCTGATCCCAAAGAAACAGGGTGCAGCATCTCTGTGGTGGGAACAACTGAAAGAGGAAGGAAACACAGCACAGCTGAGCTGGTGAGAAGCAGGTGGCTGTATGAGAGTGACACAAGTGGCACACACAGACCTGTTCTCTCTTTACTGGCTGCATGCAGTGTCCTGTTTACAGATGCATGTGTAAGAACCTGAAGAGTCAGGAGTGGAGGGGAGTTAGAAAGGGCTAGAGCACTCTAAGTAGGGTACAGTGGAGACCCCTTTATACCTACAAAAATCAGTTTTGCTCATTTGAGAGCTGGTCATGTGTCAGGGACCAGTTTGTGCTGCTGGTGCTGCTCCTGCCCCAGCCTTCAGTGATTCCCTATCCGTCGGGAGCCTATCCATGCTGCTCTTCTGCAGGGCTTGTGGCCAGCCAGGCTCATTAAGCCATCTAGTCTCATTAACATTGTCTTGTTTGCACTCCAGAATTTTTCAGACAAGCCCAAGCAGAGGAGGCAGCGCTGCAAGGACCCCAACAAACTGGACATTAGCTCTCTGACTGGAGAGGAGCGGGTGCCG
The DNA here is from genome assembly GCA_013397055.1 of Pachycephala philippinensis. Taxonomy (NCBI): domain Eukaryota; kingdom Metazoa; phylum Chordata; class Aves; order Passeriformes; genus Pachycephala; species Pachycephala philippinensis. The sequence goes on along the minus strand of VWZT01005918.1, from coordinate 131,126 downwards.
GTGGTACATAAGGGTACCGGACGGCGGGTAAGCGAAGGCCTGTTCTGTGCTCTGCCCTCAGTGTCCCAAAATGCTTAGCAGAGCTTGAGCTTGCCTGGGGGGAGATTTAATCTAGAGAAGCCTATGGATGAGATGAAAGTCTGGAATAGGTCTCTGATCTGCATTATCCTGTGACACATGTGTGCCCAAGGACATGCAGACCTGTGAAATAAGTGACTGTCTGTGTGAAGTAAGGGATGTGGGAGTGTTGTCCCTTGCAAGGGGGCACAGATCCCTCAGAGGCAATGGGATACAGCCTTTGGCTTTAAGGCCACCCTCAGCATAGCCCTGTCATGTGCTTCTCATCCTGGATTTGATTGTTCCTCTTGAGTTCATTGCAATATGCCACAAATTGTAACATTGCTGTGCAAATATCTTTGGTTTGTTCCTCCTTATGAGGTGCAGGCCAGAGCACACCAATACCCATCCCACTTCTGGGCTTGTGGGAAGTTGAGGGTTGGAAAGGGCTTTTTCCTGCTTTCTGAGCAAGGAGCTTGGATTTACTTGCCTGCAGTTTAATCTCCAGGGCACTGATGTTCACCTCTCTGAACAAGAAGGGATGTTCAGGAGTACTTTCCACTGAAATTTAGTTCTTAAACACACCCAGGACTGTACTAGGTTAGAAGGTGATGTGACATTCATCACATCTAAGAGCAAAACTAAAGAGTGAGGCAGAAAGAGGTTGTTTCAGCCATATCTGTGTTCCCCATTGTTGTCCCCATGCTGGCCTTTGGAGACGTAGGTGAGCTGGGGGGGTTGCTGGTTCTAAATACGGCTTTTACAGAAGCTCTGTCCCCGTTGGTAGTACCTGGGAGGACAATGGGCCGGGCCACAGAGGCTGAACCTGCCTTTTCTCCCTGAGCTGTATGTCTGGAAGCAGCAGGCACACACCAAATCCTGCAGAAAGGCAAGTGTAGCAAGGCAAGAGTCTGGACCCCAGACAAATTGCAGCCCAAAGCAAGAAGCTAGGGGAAGTGTAATCATATTTTTTGTATTATTTTACATAACTCTGTCTGCAATAGAGGTCATCCTTCTGCTGTGTTTTATAGTTAGGGGGAGCCACGGCACCAGCATTGAAGGAATTGCCAAGGTGGCTTGATGCAAACTTGGAGTATGCTGTTGCAGCTGACTGGGCTGACATTGTTAAGCTTTCAGTAAGTTAGAGCTTTTGGAGAAATCTGTATCATGTCATCTTTTCTTTCCCGTCCCCATTCCCACAACCTTTCTCCAGTGAGGATCTGGGAGCTGCAAGGCAGGCCCTGGGCTGGGTGTGTGGGAGGGGATGGCTGCAGCACCGGGGCAGAGTGGGAGGTTGGGCTGTGCCACCGCCAGCTCCGTGGCCAGGCCCTGGGAACGGGGCTCAGTAGCTCAGCACGCCTGGCTGGGGAGCCTTGGGATGCTTAGGGTAGCAGGGCAAGAGGAATCCCCTAGGAGCTGAATGGCAGGGTGTGGCCAAAACATTCTCATGGGTCAAATTTTCAAAACCAACTCTAGTTGGTGCTTTTCATCAGCTCCTGTGAACTCTGCCTGCACAGCTGAGGGCCCACCAAAGGCCCCACAGGTCACCAGGCCTGAAGGGTCAGGCACAGGCAGGGAGACGGCAGGATGGAGCCTCCTGTGCCACATTCATCCACCTTGTCCATTCAGCAGTCCTTGCCCCAGTGTGTGGCAGAGCCTGTGCAGAAGGAGCACTCTCCCCTCCTGCACACACGGTACTGCCAGATCACCCTGCCCCGTCCCACGGGCTGGCCTGGCCCAGACTTCTCCCTACAGTCCCTCTCACCTGCTGCCTGGTTTTGGGCTTCAGTGGTTTGTGTGACACCCTTGCAGAGGGCTGGAGGGTGAATCCGTTGGCTTAGAGGTTTGTACTGCTCTCAGATTGGTTTTTCCTTGGTGCTGTAGATATGGCATCGTCTGTCCCACTGCCCAGGAAACAGCTCCACGTCCAGGCTGGCATCAGGGCCCCATCTGGGCAGCCAGCCCCGGGTGAGCTGACAGCTCTTCCTTCTCCTGACTTGAGGGGACAGTCTCTTTACCACAGAAACCAGTGTGTCCCTGGCACTGCCTGGGCATCTCTCCTGTGCCCTGCTCCAGTGGCTTCATCCCATGAGCATTCCCACCCCATCGACACTGAGCTTTTGGCAAATGCATGCCCATCCTGGTATGGGAGGGATGCAGAACAATGGCCAGCTGCTCCGGGCACTCAGGCCAGCAGGGGCTGGGGCTGGCTGCCCTGCAGAGCCCAGGTATAGTCGTGGCCCCATGTAGCTTCTCCCACGTGCCAGTGGGAGATGCTCCCAGAAGGTTCTCCCTCCTTGGGCAGGTGCTGTGCTGAGCAGACTGCCAGGTAGATCTGATTCATGTTTCTGCACTACAGGTGTCAACAGGAAATAGTTTTCCTACCTAAATTTATTATTGGAAATTATTCAAAGGGTGGTGATATTGAAACCCAAGGGAACCTCGAAGGGAAATGTTTAAACGTCTGTGTTGAGGATGCTGGAAAAGGGAGTGTTAAGCTGTGCTGTGGATCCCCCTGCACTGCTCTGTGTAACCAGATGGTCTCAGCCACTTCTGGCTGCTGGGTTTTGGTCCCATGTCTCTTCTGTCAGAAGAGCTTTCTGAATGCTCCCTGGCATCCCAGTGAAGCTCTAACCAGGAACTTCTCGGGCAGCATGCCCACTGTCTCTGTCATCCCATGAGCTTTGCTGTCCTGCAGAGCATTGAAAATTTGGCCCTTCCCATCTCAAAGAGGATTTTTTCACCTGTTGCTGAAGGCACAATTAGAGCTGGGCAGGGAGCTGAGTGGGCAGCTGACACCACACTGCCCTGGTGCTTCTCGTGCTGTGAACAGCTGGTGCTGAGGGCTGGGGTGAAATACAGGGTAAAAACATGCTTGCTCCTCCCCTCCCTGAGCATTTCGACAGTGCAGGATCCTGCCAGGGCAGAGCAAGGGTGTTTTGCATTTGGCAGCATCCCTTGGGGAAAAGTTGTGTGTACCTCTCAAATTCCATATCATGTAGGCAAATATTTCTGTGCCGACACCATCTGGGACACAGATGCAGGCACAGACAAGCCAGATTCCCTTTGCTGCAGTAGTAACTGTCGGGTGTTCTCTGTTATGTCTCATTTTCAGGGCTACTTACCCGAAAACAAATTCAATCGCATCCTCACAGAGCCTGTGCTCCGGGACGCTGGGCCGCGCCGGAGAGGGAGGAGGCCCCGGAGCGAACTCCTTAAAGGCCCTGGTGTTGTAGCAGATTCTTCTTCTGGAATGGGACCATTGTTCATGAACGGACTAATTGCTGGGATGGATCTAGTGGGACTTCAGAACATGAGAAATATGCAAGGGATCCCTCTGACCGGGCTGGTCGGGTTTCCTGCTGGCTTTGCAGCAGTGCCCGCTGGTGAGGATGTGAAGAGCACCCTGAGCATGTTGCCCATGATGCTGCCGGGCATGGCGACCGTCCCCCAGATGTTCGGTGTTGGAGGACTCCTCAACTCCCCCATGACGACAACTTGTACCGCGACTGCTCCGACTTCATTAACAAGCACAACAAAAGGTGGCACAGCCAGCACCGAGAAAGCCAACGAGGAGAAACAGGGCAGCCAGGATGGGAAAAAAGAACCTCTCGCTGAAGACAAGCCTGGTCCTAGTTCATTTTCTAATCAGACAGAATCCGCAATAACTACCAGTAGTCCTGTAGCTTTTAACCCATTTCTTATCCCAGGAATGTCTCCTGGACTGATCTATCCCTCCATGTTCCTTTCCCCTGGTATCGGCATGGCCCTGCCTGGCATCCAGCAAACCAGGCACTCAGAGGCAGCGAACCTGGAGAGCCAGAAGCGGAAGAGGAAGAAAGCAAAAGGGGAATTGGCAAATCCAGAGCCAGAAACTGTCTCCCTGCCGGAAAAAGAAGCTGCAAACAGTCAAAACTGTGTGGAGCAGAGCCCACCAGCGGCGGCAGAGAAGGAGCAGGACGGACCAGCAGAGGAGGAGCACCAAGCAGCTCACGATACCGATTAGAACTGTTGTTTCATTGAAAGAAAAACACAAAAAGATTGTGGCTTGTGAGTTTCTTATCCCATAAACTCTTTGTTACTTCCCCTCCCACCCCGCTCCACCTTCATAAACCTGTGTTTCCATGAGTAATATTATCTACCTAATTCCCTGTCAGAAAAAACTGGTGACATACTACATGTTAATAGTTGCAGGGTCTTGCCACTTTATTAGATAAACAGTGTTGTCTAGCTAGTATGGGAGGCACCGAATTCTCATTCTGTTTTTCCAGTCATTCATCCCAGCCGACAATAGCAAATCCGGTACTCGGTCACCCCCTGCAAATTGCTCACTCCTTTGAGAAGAAAAAGCAGCAAAAAAACAAGAGCAAAAGAAAAGTGTTTATCTCTTGGTCTAACACACAGACAAGGGTATTTCTGTCTACAGCGACACTGAACGAAAAAGCCTGTATTTGGGCTAAAAGCACAGCTATAGTAAGTGCTAATGTGTATTTTTGATTTAAAGTATTTCCCTATTTTATCATGGTTACTAGAATAGTAGTATAGACAGAAGTATATAACTAATGATTGAAAATGCATATATTCATTTCTTTGAAAGGAAAAGCATAACTGGTAGTGATATAATTTCTTGATCACCCCCACCTCAAAGGTTTGGAGACAAACTGCAGAGAGTGAAAAAATGATGTAGACATTCTTTTGTATTTTTTAAAACCAACGTTTGGTTTTATGTTACATGGAGTTTAGTTGCCCTTTCCTTGGTAGTTACAGGAACTTTCCAGCTTGAGCTGCAAAGGTTTTGCACACTTGCATGACTTTTCTGGGGTTACTGTACCTGTAGCAACCAGTTCCTTCATCATTCTGCTAGTCTTCAGTTCTCCTCTCTGACGTTAGTTCTCAGCTGTGGCATTACAGGTGCTCTAAAGGTATTTTTTTCCAGCCATGAACAGACCACACCAATTTTAATGCTCTTATATGAACACTGAGGCTTTCTGAGTTTTTATATTTCCCACTCCTTACCCCAGAAGCGACATTCTTTCAGCAAACACGGAGAAGGCTGTAGGCCAGGTTCCCCCATTGGGGAGTCCTCTGAGAAGGACCCTTGAGACTTTCAGAGCCTGAGTTTCTTACTTTCTAGTGGTGGACTGTGAAGAGATGACTTTGGCTTCTTCCCATTCCATTTGCTGTTGAACAGTATTTCCAGTCCCCCAAATGATTTCAGCATCTGCATTTCAAATGGACGGGTTTTAATGCTGCCAGCCCCCCCCTCCCCCCCAGCTCTGGGTACTAGACTCCTCCACAGGCAACTCTTCTGATTTCTCCTTCCCCTCACTCCTCCTTTAATTCTTCTTTCACTTGGGGTTGTTCTTACTTGCAGCTCATGGTCTGAGACTTGAATAAAGCCGCAGTGGTGCAGCGGTGAGCGAAGGGCAGGCTGGGAGGGAGTTGGAGTGTGCTACTCATCAGTTTCACACTTGGTTGTCACAATTTACTGTATTTTTTACTTTTTTTTTTCTGTTGCAGTTTTGCTAATTTATCAGATGGTCCAAATGTTTTGACATAACTATTTCAGTTTGCATTATTTATTTATGATGCTTTTTGTCATTGTCTTTTATACATTTGGGATTATAAATTATGTACATGTTAAAATTAGCATCTCAAAGAAGTCTGTTACCCATGGTCAAAAAAACCAGTTGGTTTATATTTTCACAGAATTTACTCCCAGTTTACTGGATTGGATGATTTTTTTTAAAGTGTGTAACCAATCATAATCCAATCCCCCTCCCCCCCAATAATTGTGTTCTATTTAATAACATTCTTGTAGCATAGATACTGTATCACTATCGACAGATTTCTTAGAAATGCTGCTATCTCTATTTAACTAACATTTTGTTCAGTTTTTGCCTCCAGTGGAAGCAGAAAGGGTTTTTTCAGCTGTTAAATCCAAAATCAATATAATTTATTTATGTAAAAAAAAAAGTCACGATTGATATATTTTTGAACCTTTTAAGTACTAACTTTGTTTTTATTCAGTGGAAGAACATGTACTTGCCCTAAATCCTTAAAATACAAATGCTATAAAACTTCATATATCTTCAAAGCCTTACTGTGAATGGATACAGAAATCTTTTCCGAGTCCATTTCTTGTTATGGGATGGTTTTTCCAGGGTTACGTGCGTAAGGAACAGGGTTTAAAGTGAAATTTATTTAATTAGCCAGCATGCTCTATACCTTGTTCTTCCTTAGCAGACATGTATGCTACGTCTCTGGGTGTTTAGGCTTCTCTTTGCTACTTTGTGACCCTTTTGCAACCCGATATACTCTGTGGATTATTTAGACTGTAAGGCATTAAGTGGCTGCTTCTTCTTTTCCATCATATCCCAAACAAATGCCAAATTTTCACCGGTTTTCATGGCTATTCACACACATACATCCTTCACCAAATGTGCTAACAAAATAAACTGTCTGTGCTCTTGAACATGGATAAAAAGAAAAAGATTTAAAAGTCAGATTTTTATTTTTTTAATTTAGTGACTAGATGATGCTTATCTTTCAGACTTGGCAGAGCCTTGCTACAGATGTATATAATTTTTTTCAGCAAATATATGTGAATGTTTAATTCACCTGACTCAGTGATAAACGTGACTTGCCTTTTTCTCAGCATGAATCCATTGAGAAGCTGTTGAAACCACTGGCCTGGTCGCTGCTCTAGGATTGCTCCTGGTGCCCTGTGTGTTCCTCTGGGTCAGGCTGCTCACCGTGAGGGGCTGAACCGGCAGCTCTCACAGTGCCTGGGGTGAACTCACCAGTGTGGGGGAACTCATGTCCCACATGGGTTGCAAGATCCCAGGAGCGGCCCAAGCTCCAGGGCCAGTTTAAGCACAGAGGATGCACAAGGGCTCTCTGCTGACCTGCTTTTCCCACAAGGGTGGGTGGAAGCCCAGAGACCTCCACAGTCATCACACAAACACATCCCCCCACAAGCAGTTACTGCCCTTGGCACTTGCACAGCCCCTTCCAGCAGATGGGGTGCTGGGCTCCTCTCCCTGTGCTTCCTGCACCTCCAGGTTTTGTGAAATGCTTGTCCTAAATCTTTGTGTAAGGATCTCAGGCTTTAGCAAAGCAGGCATTCCTCACTGTCTCATCAGAATGATGCACAGGAGCAGCTCTGTTCTTCCAAGATCCAGGAAAAAAGACACAAGAGTAAAACCAGTGCTTTTACTGCTCCACCTGCCCTGTGTAACCACCTTGTCNGAAAAGTACCCAGCAGAAGAGACTGGCAAAATGGTAGCATGATCTAGGGAGTTCCCGAGTCTCCCTTTAAATTCTGGCTCCACAAACTGCAGCCTCGCACCTCAGCATCCATAATGCAGGATATTTGCTGGCAGGATCTGCAGGAGCTGGGCAGTCCTGTGGCCCATGGAGGAGCATGTGCTGGCTTTGGGCTGTCACGGCACTGGTGGCTGCAGTGTCTCTGTCTCTTCAGACAAGGTGTGTTGCCTGCTGGTAGCAGTGAGTGGATGTAGTGGAGGATGGGCACTGTGGGCACAGCTTGCTCCCCGTTGTGTTCTACAGGATACAGGTGCCCCTTTGTGGACCTGAGAGAGTAAAACAGGCACAGCTGCACATCCCCACTGCTGTTCCTGCCTGGTTTTTACCTGATAGGACACAGAGAAGTCTCATCACACATTTAGACAAGATCTCTAATTCCCTTTATGGTCACAAAAAGTGGGGCAAGGATTTTCCTCAGCACTGAGCCATGGCTGGGGGAGCTTTACCTACCCCAAGTGCAGATATCCCTACTCTAGGCTCTTGACAGTAACAGGAAAGGATTTGGCAATCTTGGCCAGCAGTGAGCAGAATGCAATTTCTCTAATTTCTCTGGTTTGCATTGAATAAAACTTGAGCTTTTCAGGTAGTTTTGCTCCTCACCTCTTCAGGAGCTGCTTCAGCCCCAGGGCTCCAGAGCACGGGCTGAATCACAAGATCAGGATTCACATTTTACAACCTCAAAGCAGTTATCGGGCACTACACTACAGGTAAAGTCTACAAGTGCTTCATACCCCATGTGCCAGTGCACAGCTGCCCATGGCACCCATGCTCGGCCAGGGGCTCTGGACAGATGGGCAGTGCTGCCAGGAAAGGAGCCGGCGCAGCCACCAGCAGAGCAGCAGCTCTGGAAAAGTGTAGGTAAGAGAAATCCAGCTTCTCTCTCAATCCCCTTCCCATCAGTCTGCAGTGTGCCCTGTACGTTTGGACATCATCCTCAGCCTCCCATGTGGCTTTTTGGGACGCCGGTTGTTTCACAGTGCTCCCAGGGGTGGCTGGAGACCATCGGTGCACTAATTCCTGAAGAATCAAGAGTTCACCTCAAAAGGTATAAAACAATGCAAGATCTTCAGCCCAGCAGAAGATCAGTCCCACTCCCCGTGTCGCCTTGTTCTGCCTCCAGTGGGTTTTTAATTAATGAACAACTCCGTACAGCACCACTACCTGGCTCCATTTGCCAGTGGTCTGGATGGGACGTGACATCACTGGTTTAACTTGGAACTCAATCCCAGCCTGCCTGAATGCATCAGTTCAGGCAAGCCCAGCATGAGCCCTCAGAGGGTTTCAAGAAATAGCAGTGTCCTGGACCTGTTGCAGGAAGAGCTGAGGGGAGTGAGAGCCATGGCAGATGCTCCAGCCTCTCCTCTCTCTGGGCTCCTGCCAAGCACTGGTTGTCAAGTTTTTCAGCTGGCTGTGCTATAGCATAGAGAGACGTTGTACAGGAATTGTCTGTACTGTTTGGAAAAACAAAATTCTAAAGGAAAACCTCACAGTGACTTTTTTTCCCCTCCAGAAAAGGGTTGAGATTTCTGATAGAGGAAGCGATGCACAAAAAACAAAGCTCGGCTCACCCAGAGGAAGGGACGCCTCTGGTCCGGAAGGAATAAATAAGCCTGTGGGACTCATAGCCTCATGAAACACATTTCCTGTCTGCTCATGACAGGCAGTTTTCAATGCTCTTACGGCAAATCTTTTTCCAAATAGAGTTAGATGTTGGATTAAGGCTGGTTTTTATGGAAAGTAACATTTTGGAAAGCACAGAGCTGATCTGATTCTCGGTGAGCGACCGGCTCCACCAGCCTGCGGATCCCACGAACTGTTCCCTGCGCTTTACAAAAGGGCATTTTCAAGAAAACTAACCCCGTGATCTCTGAGTGGGGCCGGAGCTCGGGGCAGGGCAGGGGCGGGTGCGCCGGGGCTGGGTCCTGAACGCGCCTCTGAGCATCCTCGCATTGCCGCAGGCACCGGGGAGCGGCATCCGCCGCACCCGCTCCGGGCGTGCACGGTGTGTTCTCCATCCCACGCCATCCCAGCGGCAGGGAGGTGGTCCAAGTATCCTGCAGTGATAGGCAGGTTCCGAGCCCTGTTCCCTATCCCCGAGCCAGCGCTGCGGACGCTGCGTGACTCGAGCCCCTTCCGGAGGTGCCCACGGGGGCGACGGTGTCCCCATGGCTACGGCTCCCGACGGACACGTAGTGCTCCCAGGGGGGCTCCGTCCATCGGCGCTGGTTCCTGCCAGAGGGACCGGCCGGGTCCAGCGGAACCGGCACCTGGAAACGCTCTGAG
>VWZT01005918.1:93386-120908 GCA_013397055.1 Pachycephala philippinensis | reverse complement strand
GACCCGGTGCCCGCGGCCCCCGGTGATCGCCGCGCCCGTGCCCGCAGGGCGAAGCGCTGCACTGGTTGGCCTGCGCGCTGTACGTCGCCTGCCGCCGGAGCCGCGTGCCCACCGTGGGGAGCAGCCCGATGGAGGGGAACGGCGTCTCCCTGACCCGCATCCTGCGCTCCGCACGCCTCAGGTGAGCGCCCCGTCCGCCGGGCCGGCTCCTGCCGGGGCCGAGCGCTCCGCGCCGGGAGTGCCCTGCCCTGCTCTGCTCTGCCACAGCCGCTAACCCAGGGGCCGCTCCTTCGCTCGCAGCGCTGCCGGCCGCGGTGGGGTAAAAGCAAAACTCCGCTGTTATTACAGATGGAAATTACATGCAAATACGTAATTTCCAACTTCAAGCCTTTGGGAAACCGCCTATGTCGGACCGGCAGCTGTTCTACCCACGCCAGTTGTTTCTGTCTGTAGTTAATTTGACCACAAACACCTCGGCGCGTGCCATCCCGGTACAACCTGTGTCTGACTCGGGATTCAGGCCAAATCCCGACGGAGTGCTGGCAGCTGCTTGTTTTTCTGGAAACACAGCACTGGTGATCATAGAACTCACCTTCTGCACGGCCCCGGCAGCAGCTCCCCTGTCGCTGTGGCTGTGACCTGGGAACACGGAGCTCGGAATGTTGCTCGTTCCATTTAAAGTCCCACTCCCCGCTGAGCTGCCGGAGGCGTTGTCAGTTATTTATACCCCCAGCTGACAGGGTTTTGTGCAGGTAACTTTGACAGGCATCGACACTTGGCTTGTTTTGTTGCCTGTCCTGCCTCCACCTCAGCACATGCAGAACTGCGCCTCCACTTTTCTTTCCACCACAGCCACACGCAATGGCAGCCTCCACATCAAATTAGTGTTCCCATGCCTTAAAGAGGGTCAAGGAGAAACCCCAGGGTGATGAAAGGCAAAAGGCTGATAATATATACAGTTTGGGAGTCTATCAAAATACATTGTAAACCTAAATAGTAATCATATCAGTCATTAATGAGTAAACATGTTGCATTTTGGCTTTTTAAAATTTTAGAATGGAAGTTAGTTAAAGCTCAAAGCAGACTTTGCTTTTTTCTTTTAAGTTTAATTCAGTTTTTTAGCAAAATGAAGAAGTGGATGGACATGTCAAACCTACCCCAGGAATTCCGAGAGCGAGTTGAGAGGCTGGAGAGAAATTTTGAAGTGTCAACCGTGATTTTCAAAAAGTTTGAACCAATATTTTTTGATATATTTCAAAACCCTTATGAAGAAACTTCCAAACCGCATCGAAGCAGGAAGCAGAGGTATATTTTAGATTTGATGTGACTTTTCCCTGGAAAGAGTTACACCCAATATAAGGTTATGAAAATTAATTTCCAAAGGGATGTGGTCTCTTTGATTCTGAAACGCAGTCAATGCAGAGCCACCCTGGCCTCAGTGGGTGCAGCTCAGGTCAGCAGGGCTTCACATCCAGCCCCTGTAACACAGGAACTGTCCCACAGTGAGAATGGCAGGGTGTGGTGGGGAGAGGTACCACGAGGTGGGTTAGCTCCAAGGGGCAGTGAGATCAACGCTTTAAACGTTTAGCAGAAATAACTCAAGTAGCACAGGAGTGTTTTGTCTTGGCACAGTGCTGGCAGGGGGTTGGTATCATACCACGATCCCTCTGCTCAGGGGCTGTCGCATGCCGGTGACCTCCATGCTGCTGGCTGTTTGCCGTGGTGGCCAGATGAGTGGAAACACCAAATGGGAGGAAGTTACAGCTGATGTGCTCATTTTTATGGCAAATTTGGGTGTGGGTGGTGTCATCTTCCACACACACATGGAATGTCTGCCTTGTTAAAAGGAGCTTGTCCACATTCCCTGCAGAATATGTGGCTGTGATAGCTTTGTAGTGAGAATGTAATCTTGGGGATAAGGGAGCCAAGCTGTGGCTGTGCAAGGTGTTTTTGTCAGTTCATGTGGGTTCTGTGGATGTGAGGGGGCATAATTGTTCTGGTACAGTGCTCCAGTGTAGCTCCACATCTAGAGGCAGAGTGCAGTGGGAGGTGTTCTGTTGGGTGCTCTGTTTGTGTTCCTTTCTCAGAGCGATGTTGGTTGGTGCCACCGTGGCTTTGGCTGCTCTGTGGGCTCAGTCATGTCTTCCTTGGTCTTCCAGCTCCATGGGCTTGGATAGTTCTGCTCCAAACAGGAGTCAGCAGCTGAGCCATAGTACAAACTATAATTGCCTGCTCTGAAGGGATGGCTGATGCTTTAGTAAATAAAATATTCAGGAAAAACCATCACTGGAATATATATAGTCCTTGTCACCTCCCCAGCTGTGGCTGCAGGAGGGTTCTGTGGGAGGTGTGACACCAGCAGGATAGCATGGCAGGGTCAGAGGCCAGAGGCAGCCTTTGGCTTGAGAACAGGGTCAGGAAGTTGTGGATATGTGCAGGACACTCTGTGGAGCCAGGTCGGGCACTGTCTGTTGGGCAGTGAAAGCTGAACTCGGGATGTATAGCTTAAACTGGGCCTTAGTGTGGAATTAAGACAGCAGCTCCAGCTGTTGTTTTGAGCAGGGAAATGGAATGAAATTTGTACTGTAGAACAAGGTTTGGCTTCCTGGAACTGAAGAGTAATTTCTCCTCCCATTTTTCTCGTTGACAGGCGGATGCCATGCAGCATCAAAGATCTCTTCAACTTCTGCTGGACTCTCTTTGTGTACACTAAGGGTAGGCTGCTTGCTTTGCTTGCATGGTTTGTATACATTCCCAGCTGTGAACTTTTGTTGTGTTGCTTGACGTGATGTGCTGTCTCTTAAAGGTAATTTCCGTATGATTGGAGATGATTTAGTAAATTCCTATCATTTACTTCTGTGCTGCTTGGACCTGATTTTTGCCAATGCCCTTCTATGTCCAAACAGAAGAGATTTGCTAAATCCATCATTTAAAGGTATGGTGGGTACAGATGATTTACAATCAGCTGTTCTCTTGGCTCATTTGAAATGAAGTTGAAGGTTGGTTGTCTTCCCTCTCCTCCTGGTTCCCAGGCTTACCAGTGGAATTCCACACTCTGGAGATCAAAGCCTCCGAGGATCCTCCCTGCATCATTGCCATGCTCTGCGAGCTGCACGACGGGCTCCTTGTGGAAGCGAAAGGCATAAAGGAGCACTACTTCAAACCATACATTGCAAAGCTGTTTCATAGGAAGGTACATCTCACGAGTTTCATGAGGACATGGTGGTGCTCCACGATGGTCTTGAGACCATTCAAGTCTTGCAGGTTCCACAGGGGACAGCAAAGGAAATGAGCAAAGGAACTCGGGCTGGCTCAGATTTTCTTTGTATTTTAGCAGGAGCAGAATTCCCTCACAATTTAATGCTGTGTGATGTAAGGTCTTCTCTGTTTCAGCTTTTTATGTCAGTGAAGAATCTTTGCTTTCCTGTCTTGGCAGTGTGAAACTGCATCATGAAGGATGGTGTTTTCTCAGGCAAAAAAAAGTGATCTCCTTGTGAAATAATTGTATGGGATGTGTGTCATGGGAGTGTGGGTCCTGCTGCTTGTCTTGAAGTTGAGCAAAATGCTTTGGAAGGAGAGGTTGAGGTTGCAGATGTACAAATTGTCCTGTCTAGTTCTGATCCTGAAAGGGTTTTCCAAGCTCTGTGGAAGCTTCTTTTTAGTTGCTCATCGAGCCAGTCCCTAACCTGGCAGTGAACAGATGTTACATTGCAGGGCTGGCTCTGAACAGTGAATTTGTCTGGAGCTTGGATCCAGTTGGGCTTTGTAGTGTCTTGGTAATGGCAGTGTAGCCCTTTGGTCTAGGCAAAAAAAAGGGTCCAGTTATGCGCCTAAATCTCATTTCTTTTTGACTAAAACCATCATGTCCTCACACTTGGAACAGTTTTGATTTTATTATCTAAGGTATTTCTGCTTTTTATTCTTAGATCTTAAAAGGAGATTGTCTGTTGGATCTTTGCAACTTTACAGAAAATAGGTAAGTTACAGCTTTTTTTTGTAATCATAGGGGTGGTTCATGTCTAAAGCACAGGCCTTTGTGTACTAAATCTCAGTTTTCCTGTTCCTTTGTCTTGCCATATCTAATGGGTTTTGATTATTTGACCATCAGAGCTGCTCTCTGGCTGAAACTCTTTCTGGATCCGAGGTGTGGCCAATGTCAGGGGTTCAAGCTGCAGAGGTTCTTTCTTGATGTCAGGTTTTTTGGTGCTTGCTCTGATTTTCTGGGAACTGTAACCTTTGAATAATGTAATGCAAATCAAAACCTTGGCTCTGAAGGTCACGGATGTGTTTCTATATACGTATTATGCCCAAGTAGGGAAATCTCTTAATTTATTTATCAATCTCTAATTGAGTGTGTAAATCTGTGGATGGAGCAGATGGACTCGAAAGAAAAGAAAGCAACAATTGCAAAACCACAACAAAGAGGTGAACAATTTCTGTGGGAGGCAAGTGTAGTTGTTTCAGAAACTTTTTGAATTCACCTCCGAAAGCTGCTTTAAATGCAACCTGTAAAAAATCCTCATGGCTTTCTTCTTGCCTTTTGTGAAAATACCTATTAATTTGTTTTTGCCTTTTGTTTGTGAGCTTTTAACTTGTTGGTTTGCTTTGGGAATTTTGAGCAAAGACTCAATTGTTTTAACAATGCAGATAACACCTCAATTTAGATATAAACTCATGTTTCTTTGATCATTGAACATTGAATTTCTCCTAGTATTTCTACTTAAAAATTAATAGTATTTCTTCAGTAGCACTGTCATATGGAATGATGCAGTAGTCCCTGTTCTTTTGCAAGTAGTCCAACATCTAAAAGATGTTTGTAAGCATCTCTGGGGGTTTTTTGTCCAACTTCCCACAGTCCTTTTTCCTAAAAGACATGGGGAAGCTGAACCTGTGATGCAGTCAGGTTTCCTGTGGGTTCACAGAGTTGCTTGTGTCATTAATACAATGTTATATTCCATTATTATATGTGCTGGAACCGCATTCCTGGCCCAACTGCAGGCAGGATTTATTAATGCAAGCCGTTTCTGATTTTCATCCAGAAGTTACATTCTACTTCTCAAGTATATGTTTAAAGCTTTGCAGCCTCGGTAGGTTTAAACATTCCTTTTTTCCAGTTGGGTTCGCTGAAATAAAGAAAATGAAAGATTTCTTTGGTCTCGCACGTGAAACATAGAATTTTAGAAATTGGATCTGAGATAAAGGTTAACTCTGTTAAAATAAGCCTAGCAAGCAAACCCAGCTGAAGTTAATTAAAGAGTTAATAATTAGTTAGAGAAGTAGGCCTGAAATAATCTTTGAAGATGTAGGTAAGTGATTGCCTGCCATGTTATATTTGTTCAGCTGTGTCTAGAATGAGAAACAGAAAATATTGATTAACAGATCTAAAGAAATGTAGACAATTACTAATTTTTCTATTTGAAAACCTATTCAGCAGTAATGAAGGAAAGAACTAAAGGTCCTGAAGGTCCTCCAAGAGTAATGGGGACTGTCAAGAAACCAGAGAGGCAGAAAGGTCAAAGCGAGGAGATAAGTTTTACTTCATCATCTACAAATAGTGAGACCACCGACTCAATAGAAAGAACAGACCATGCATGCTTAATGACTTTTCAGCTAATTACCATACGCAGTGGAGAATGGGAGGTGTCAATGATATTAATATGTATTTGTATTTTGAATATTTAGAACTTTTGTAGATAAATTAACTTGCAATGCTTTGTGATTTTGCACTGCGTATTAGGGGAGGACCCCACGTAGTTGCCCGGCCAAATAAACATACACTTTCTAAGTTGTTAGAGAGTCTTTGTCCGTCTGTTGGGTATCGATATTAGATCATACCCATATTTTAATAAATCACATGTCAGTGGTGGTTTTAGAAATGGAACCCAGGCAAGTAATTCCTCACTTTCCCCTCCTCTGCACCTTTAGGAAAATTATGGGCTACAGAGTGGCAAACTTGAAAATCCAAGGTAGCGAGTTGAGTGCGGTTCTTGTTGGTTGCTCCATGTGTGCACAGACTTAACCTCTGACCAGCTGAGCACTTCCAGACTGGTTTATTCATAGCTGGCGTGAAGGCAAAGTTGTTTTTTCCCTCTTCTTACTGAGATTCAAATGCTGGTGGAAGAGTGATCCCTGCAGTGATCCTGGAGAGGTTTTGGGTCCAACGGCAGGCAGGGATGACCGGGGGCAGGTTGCTCAGGGAGGTGCAAGCAGCGCTGCTGTCCAGAGCGTGAAACTGTGACCCTGTGTTGCTTTGGGGTTTTACCTGCACTCCTCAGGCACTTTCTTAGTTTCTTCAGCAGTTAAACCTTTGGTATCAAAGCTGGGCTTCTCTTTCAGCAAGGTACTGAATAAAGAGTATGAAGAGTATGTTCTGACCGTGGGTGACTTTGATGAGAGAGTTTTCCTGGGAGCTGATGCTGAAGAAGAAATTGGCACTCGAAAATTTGCTGCAGATGTGCCAGGAGAGAAAACAGCAGCAAGAGCTCACACAGAATGTCATCTGCAGCAGCATTTTGAAAAGGTGATTCATTTAACATGGCAAGCTCACTTGAAGTTCTCCTTCAAGTTTTCCCATCCTTATACACTCTTTGAATCATAGAGATGACTTGGAATTTCTTCTTCCTGAGAGGAAGATGGTGAACACAAGCTTCTGTGCTGTCTTGCTAAGGAGAAAAGGTGATATCTTCTTTACTGTGGAATTTTTAAAATAACTATTCCTTAAACAGAAGGAGAGCACTTTCATATGTAGAGTCTGGTTTTGTCCAAGAAAAATCAGTAAGTAGTTAATACCCAAATATGTAGGTCTTAGTTTTTTTCGAGCTTCATTTATACCCCATAATCATACCACTGAACCTTGACACTGAAATCGTTTGTTTTCCCACTGTTTCCTGTCTTAGGAAAGGAAAAATCAACTTTCCTACTCTTCTATGGAAAATAAGTTTCATGTATAAACCTCAACAAAGTCTCTCTTCATTACAAAAAGTAGCCTATAATCAGAATTAATGTTTCACTATGTTTAAAAATGTAAAATGTATTTAATGAAGTTGGCATGCAGGAAAACAGTTGCTTGATTACTTTTTAATCTTGGATAAGGGGAAGAATAGTACTGGCTGTGTGAAAGAACCATATGCTGTTTGATTTACATGTCCATTAAAAAATAAGAATTCTTACTCTAAGGTGCTGGTGCTAGTGTAAATGAATCATATGTCTTAGCTTTTTCTCCCAAATACTGGTGTATTTCATATTCAGGCAAATTAAAGACAGGGGTTTGGTGTGGGTTTTATTACTTCTGAGCTTCAGTTTCTGTAGTATAATAATAGTATTGGTTATGTATAGTGACTGCAGGCTTAACCTTTTCTCATTATTTGCCTTGTATCTTCAGAATGTTGTCAGTTCAGATAATTAAATCCAAAAACTTTATTTTGTCACTTCCAGAGAGCAGGATACAAATAGGTAAGTGCAGTCCACACAGCTCCATCTGGTCAGTGCCACATCATCCTTTGGATAAAGGGAGACCCATTTCCCAAGGAATGTTTTCCTGTGAACCTCTCCTGGGCAGCTCTGCCAGCCACTCCTTGTATCACCCAGCTAATGCTGTCAGGGACTGAGAATGGAAGTGTGTGCTTCCTCTTCCTCACCCTGTATTTTCAATGTTCAAATGAGCTTAAAAATTTACAGGTTTTAAGATTCTAGGTCTTGATTTACTGTATTTTAGCTGTAAAAACCCTTTGAGTTAGTTTTTGGCTGCTCAAAGATTTGTTATGTTTTATATTTACGGAGTCTTGGGAAAACTTCGGCTCATTTTCAGTCACTTCTGAGCTCACAGGTTTGATGAAGCCTTCAGGTGGTTGTACCAGTGGTCGTTTTAATCTTTGAAGGTATTTTGCAGGAGATGCTCATTTGGAAGGTTATTGAAACAGTTTTGTTGGCTGATTTCTATTTATTACTTTTCTCTGTCTGACAGAAAAGGTCATTTGCACCTTCAACTCCACTGACTGGCAGAAGGTACCTGCGAGAAAAGGAAGCTGTCATCACTCCTGTGGCTTCGGCCACACAGAGCGTGAGCCGTTTGCAGAGCATGGTGGCTGGGTTGAAAAACGCACCAAGTGAACAACTTACAGCTATTTTTGAGTGAGTAAGACCACTTCAGCTGCTCTCATTGACACAGAAACTCATCTTTTGGCTTTTTTTTCCTTCGGAGCAGAATATTTTGGTCTGTGTTTTTGTATTATTTCTTGTTGAAGGATCTTCTGTTTTCTAGATGATCTCATCTGGAGAAGGATGGCTGAACACACACACCCGCATCTGACTTGTCACCACCATTGTGTTAATGGAGCTTCAGCTTTTGCTAATGTTAATTTGTCTGTCTGTCTTCTTAAAAGCCAAAAAAACCAAAAAGCCTTTTTTGTTTGTTTACATTTTAAACAAGTACTTATCAATTAGAAGATGTGGTAACCATGTTGGCAGAGGTTTTGGAGGAGGGCGGAAATGTTCAGGTGAACAAGCTGCAGTCTTTGCCCCCAGCTGGGAAGTTAAAACCAAAAGCAGCCTACAGGCTTCCCATTTCTCCTTCACACTACTTCAAGGTGTGTTAGTGTTACCCCCATGGCACAAGGATGAGCCTCGCAGTGACCCTGGTCACTGTCAGTGCTGACCTTGAATAGCAGCAGCTGTGGTTCCCACTCGGGATGTTCCGGTGGCTGTTCCCTGAGCACACTTCAGATTACTGCTTTCTTCCCTGAGCATAGCTCATAAAAAGCAGTAACTGAATAGTAAATACCTAAATACCTGTAAAGATGCTGGGTGTTTGCCTAATATCTTTCCAAGTTAAGGTTCTGCTGTATTATGGTGTAAGGTCTCCAGGTGTATTTTTATAAATCAGAATGGACATTTAGTATTAGCACTTAATATTTGAAGTGCAGAAGCAATGTTTTTTTAAAGTAACCATCATAAACAGATGAAAAATATTACTTACAGTTCTCATCTTTGGAGTTATGTATGTTTGAGTTTTCCTAGCAGTAGTTCTTACAAGTTTACAACTGCTCAGCGGGATGCATTTGTTTTGAATGTTTCTTTGTTTTTGTAAGGACTGATACTACTTATGCTATACAATTAAGACATTAATGTGTCTGTAATCTCTAATAAGACACGTGTTTGTTTCAAATAGTAAACCAGTCTGTCAAGAGAGAGGTAAATATTAAAATGGGAACAAGAATTGAGTAACCCTTTGGTAAGAGCTGTGATGAGTACTTTGCTCATCTTGGATACGAGTTGAGCAAGCACTGGGGTATATATACTGTGTCCCTGGAAGAAGTGGAAGAACTGTAGTTTGGACTGTGTAATATTCTATGCTTTCCAGTATTTTCTCTTTCAAAATAAAATTCCACGGAAAATGCTTTGAAGTTAATTAGAAGGCTTTGTTCAAAGAGAAGCCTTAGCTGATTTCAGTTCTAGCTTTTCAGAGTAGTTTAGTGTCTTAATTTGACACCAGCCACAGGCCACTGTCCTCTAAAACAGAGTTGCTGGAAAATTCAGAAGCGTTCAGAAAGAGCATCTCCAGCCAGAGATACTCTGGTCCTTTTTTTATAACAGTGACAATGTGGAGTTCATCAGTTCTCTCAGTCTTGGCAGGAAATGGGAAGATGCTGCTGCTTCTTCCCTCTAAGCTTTTCTGTGCTCCCTCAAACTGAGCCTGGCCTGTGTCATCTCGTGGGTGCCTTTGGTGGGTTGGTTGACTGTTGTAGCATCCTTACCACTGCCTTGCTCCTGGCAGGTTCATCTTTCTCCTCACTGTGCTGCTGTAGTTCTTGCTTTCTCCTGCCTTTGTCCCAAGATCTGCATATCCTCCCCAGCCCTGTTAGGAAGAGAGGACGCAACACTTGTGTATGTTTTGTTTTCCTCTGTCTGTGTAATACAGGTTATTGCTGATGAGGAATGCTCAGTATAATTGCCTTATCTTTTTATTTTGGTTTGATGGTTGTTGTTTCTTCATATTTATTTTTTTAAACTGGGTATTAATTTATACAAACATGGCTTTCTTTGCCTTTGGCTTCAGGTCTTGTGCCCGCAGCCCCATGGAAAGCATCATGAGCAGAGTGAAGGAAGTTGGTGAGACCTTCTGTTGCAGCTACACTCAGTCAACAGATGAGCAGCCAGGATCTCACATAGGTAGGGAGTGAAAGGCATGGGGTGTTTCAAAACAGTAAACCAGGGCAAACAGAATGCATACCTATACTGTTTTCTGTATTTAATGTAGTGGAGCTGGTTTTATCCCAGGGTACACCCAAATAGAAGACTGCTGCTGTCACACAGTACACTGTAAAGAATAAAAATTTATGGAAGAGTAAATCCAAGGCTGCAGTTCAAACTGGGATAACCAAGAAGTCATGGAACAGCAACCCTTACCAAGTGTAAACTTGCATTCTTGTTAGCATTAAAATTTAAAGGAAACTGAAAGCAAATAGGAAAATTATTATTGCAAAATTACATCACAAGAAATACTACAATAAATAATCCTTTAAAATATTTATGGAATTCCGTGCCGTACTTGGGACTAGTGAATTTCTGAACTTTTTTTTTGTGGTTTGCAAAGTCTATACATACACACATGCACTATTATTTTGGATGAAGACAGGTGCTGGTCAGTTTAGTCTTAACACTGTTTGTGCCAGTGGCATTGGACTTCATCTCCGTTGGTTTTAAATTTCAGATTTTGCTGTAAACAGATTAAAACTGGCAGAGATCTTGTACTATAAAATCTTGGAGACTATAATGGTGCAAGAAACGCGGAGACTGCATGGGAAGGATCTGACTGTAAGTAAAGAACCAGTGAAAGAGTAGAACACTTTTTGTAACTGTTTCTTGGAGTTTATCTTCAGGCAGTTCCAGAACAAAGCACTGTAAAGCCCTCTGTGTATATTGTTAATACTAAAAAGGGGAAATACATGGGAGCTGCCAAAATGTATTTTTTTTCTACTGTTCTACGACTGTCATAACTAAACATCTGAATTTGTGTTGCCTTCTAGAATCACAGCTTTTTGGACAGATAACTTTTATTCTCTTCTTTATCCAATGAGCAGTATCAATACTTCATGTTCGACAGCACTGCATTTGCTCTGCTTTATGAGGCACAACAAGGAGGCCAGTTCATTTGTCCATAGCATGCAAAATGTGATAGTTTTGGTGTTGTTACTCTACTTCTGGTCTCCTCAACTTCCCTGTAAAAAAGAGGTTGTGGATGGGAGAAGAAGTCAGCTTCTTTCAACAATAAGCTGTGTAGTGTTAGTGCCACAAAGTTCCAACTTCTGTTTCCCAAACCTGAGGCCAGTGCCATGTTCTGTGATCTCTCCAGGGTCTTCTGGAACAGGATCTCTTTCACCGCTCCCTCCTGGCATGCTGCTTGGAGATTGTGCTCTTCGCTTACAGCTCCCCTCGCACCTTCCCCTGGATCATTGAAGTTCTTGACCTCAGGCCATTCTATTTCTATAAGGTAAATAAACATTGGCTTAGGACAGAATCTGTATTAAAAATGGCACATTACTGGATGGAGAGTCGTAGAGGATGATGCTCTTCCTCCCTAGGGCATCAGGTAAGACAAGGATTGATATTAACTGTGCATTAGGCCTATTCTGAATTCTGGCTGTTCTGAATGTATTACTTGGAAGGTGTAATGCCAGAGCTGAAGCTGAAATATAAAGCAAAAAACCCCATTTTGTAAACAGTACTGATCTGTAACAAACTGCTGATCAACTTTTACTAGACTAAAGCATTCAAGCGTATATTTGTTGACAGCAATGTAGTTCTGAAATAGCAGATACAGTTCTGAAATGTTGCCTTTAGCTGCTACTACTTATCACAGGCTTGCTTTTGCTCAGTTTGGGTGTTTTTCCTTTATGTAACAGAACACAATATCTTTTCCAGGGTGTTCTCTGGTTTTGCTCTTTATTTAACCACATTTCCCCCACCTCCAGTGTAACTTGTTTTTTGACTACTTCTATCCTGTTACCACCTATCCAGATGCCTTCAGTTTTTGCTGGATTCCTAGCAGCTTAGTGGGGTTAGTCCTGAATAAATCAAGCAGTTCTTTTTAGATGACAGCAACCAAAAAGTGGGAGCCTTTGGAAAAGCTGGTTCATATTCTGTCTTTCCTTTTTGCTTTACTCCTCAGCTGTAGGGCAGTACTGGAGCTGTCGATATTGCTGTGGCTGTTGGTAGCCTCCATTGAAACTGGTGCACATCCAACTTTGTGGAACAGATTTATGTTTGATTTGAATTTTCTCAGCTGTTCAGTATCTGTTCTTGCAGCACTTGGACAAAAATTGCCATCTCAAAGGCCTCGTACAAGAGAGACTTGTGATATTTCTAATTTTGTTCTGTGGGTATAGTTTCTGTAGCAGGAATAACTAAATGCATCAGTAGGTCTTCCAGGGAAGCTTTATGGCATTTCCCTCTCTGGAGCTTTAGAAAAACAGGCTGAATGCTCCTCTGACAGGAATAACACAGAGTGGATCTTGTGTTGGACTATGATACTGCAGGGGATCGGTCAGCTCTGTTCAACCCCCATTTGTCCATGTTAAGGGTTCTGAGAGTTTCTTAAATGAAACTTTAAAGCAGTGGTTTTCAGCTCCTCATGTTATGGGCTGCTTGTTTGAAGGAAGGAGAGCTGGAATGCTGGGGCTGTCACATCCCCTGCTGAGCAGCTGTACCTGTTCACATCTCCCTGGTCAGTGCTGCGTGTGCCCAGTGCTTTAGCTTGTGCACAGTTAGCAGTGGTGAGGGAGGGCCCTAAAAACCCCTGGAGTGGGTTGTTCTGCACTGCTGGCATATCTGCTGTCCTCTTCCAGCTCCCGGGTTGCTTTGGGAAAGGGGACTAAAAAGACAAGGGATCAGAAGAGGGTGGGGGAAGATGAAGATGCGAGGAGGAGGCTGGAGCACTCTGTGTTGGTGTTTGGAACAGGAGCCTGAAATAAATAACAGTGTGATGGTGTTAAACATGAGAGATCTGACATTGCTGTGTGTGTATGTCATTGCCATCAGGTTATTGAAGTGCTGATTCGGTCTGAGGAAGGACTTTCCAGAGACATGGTGAAGCATCTCAATAGCATTGAGGAACAGATTCTGGAGAGTCTGGCCTGGACTCGGAACTCGGCACTCTGGAATGCACTTGAGGCCTCAGAAAACAAAGTCCCAACCTGTGAAGAAGTATGTGATCTGTTTTCCTGTTACTAGGAAATTAATGTTCTTTTTCTCACTTGTTGTTTTATACAGAAAACTGTTCAAATGAGACCATTACTGCAGAAAATCTTCCATTAATAGATTGTCACAAAGAAGGGAAATTAATTTGTTATCTTACACTGACATTTCTTATTTCTCAGGTAATATTTCCCAGTAATTTTGAAGTCAGCAATGGAGGAAGTGGACTTGGGCACTTGCCTATGATGCCATTATCTCCCATAATTCATCCTCGAGTGAAAGAGGTTCGGACAGATCTTGGTGGGAGTTTAAGACGAGGTATGTTCAAGGCTTCTGATATTACTTGAATGTGTGAATTTGGGGAGAGGGGTTTTAAACTTCTTTGTAATTGCAAAAAGGAACCTTGAATCTGAATTGAGCATTCGGAATTGCAAAGTCTCTTACTTGATCAAGGGAAGGTCTAGATTCACCCAGTCAAACCAGTGCTGTGACTCACTGGCAGCAGACAGTGGTGATGGTGCTTCCCTTCTGGACTGGAGTAGATTTTTCTGCTGGTTTGATACCAGGGTGACCTTACTCTGAGGTGGGTTGTCATCTAATCACCTATTGTCCATTGATGTTCGAATTTTTCCGGGTTTTTTTTGCTTTCTGTTTGTTTATTCTCAGTGAGTTTGACTGGATTTTAGGTGACCTATTTTTAATGGAATGATAGAACTACTTTTATTCCTGCTTCCTACAGAACTGTTTTTGTACTGGGGTGGAGGACAATGCTTTGCCTACAGCGTTCTGTCCTCTGAAGAACTGCTCTTTGCAGATTCCTGGATCTCACACAGAACTGTCTCCTGACAGTGAGGGTGTGGAAGCAGTGCCAGCACTGCCGTTTCCTTTGCATGCTTCTCTAGTTAGGAATTGCTGCTTTCATTGTACCCCAGACACTGGTCCATCTGTTCTTGCAAGTGCACCATGGACTGATGGATTGTGCAATGTTGTCTCCTTTGGTGTTTTTCTGTCAACAAACAAGGCTGTTTGGTGTTTTTTTAAATACTCCTTAGGAAGGAGATGTACAAGCAGTTACTTTAAGTGTTAGGGTTCCCTGTTTACCAGAAGAGGAACCAGATTGGAGATGGTGTCTTATATATGGGGAGGGCTGTGTGAGACACAGCTTTGTATATGAGAATCTGGTACTAGAGGCTTCTCCTAAATTCAGTTGGAGAGTGGTGGGGGTAGGAAATGTTTATTTGTCTTTGGTACCAAGAGAACCGTCTTGGCAGAGTTAGAAGTAAGGTCTCCAAGTCTTACCTGGCCAGTTATCCAGACAGTTTCTGATTCATGGGAAGTAGGAAACTGTTGTCACTGGTAATGTCACAGACTGCAGCAGAAATGCAAAAAGCCTTTGAACAGAAGCCTGTACATTAGTGCTGTGTACTTCAGGCTTACTACTGGAGTAAATGAAAGCAGCAGAAAAGCCGGAGAGGAACTGGGGGTGTGTGAGGGTGGAGTCAACTGACTGAGGTCAGTTTAGAGAGAGTTTGAAAGCCAGAGCATAGGGAAGACAGCATGTCCAAGGGATGTGGTCAAGGTTCCTGCAGAGGAATGTGTTCACAGGAGTAGCACTTGCAAATATTACTAATTGCTAAGCTGACTGGAGTAAGTATCTGTGATGCTGTGTGTTCCTCAGTCCCTGTGGATCAGAGTGGCTGCTCAGCTTGCATGTGATACCTTAGGGCAGAACTGAGATATTTGGGGTGACTGCAAAATAAAAGGAGTCAGTCGGACTGTAGATCTTGTTCTTATCACCTCAGAACAGTGAACTCTGAGAGCAGGCCTGAGCTACAAGTGATCTCTGGTGGTGTAGTTGGAAGGTAGCCTTTCCCCTTCTCTGCAGAAGTACTCCCATTAAGCTGCTGTTGTTAAGGTTTTGTTGGGTTTATTTTTTCCTCTGTGACATGCCAGATATGCAGCCATTGTCTCCAATCTCCGTTCACGAGCGCTACAGTTCTCCTACAGCTGGAAGTGCTAAGAGAAGGCTCTTTGGAGATGACAGCCCCAAAGAAACGCAGATGGAAAAAATCTTAACGAAAGGAACTAAGCTGACAATTGCTCCAGCATCAAGCATTGGTGCTGAAAACACATCAGGGTCTCCTGGCCAGACAGTACTGACCATGACAACCACTACAGGACCAGGAAAAGCAGGACAGAAGGTCACTATCCCACTGCATGGTAGGAATTACTGCTGTTTTTCTTCTCTACTAGATGTTTTCCTTGCTTTTAAGATATGCTTAGACCAACCATGCATCTTGAACATGTATTGCTTTTTCTTTTTAAAAAAACAGTTACTTTGTCAACAACAACTGTTCCTGGTTTAAAGGACAAGTGTCTGCCAAGGAAGGCAGGAACCTCCCTTGGAATGGAGAATATGACCCCTTCCCTCCGAATTATTATAACTTTGACATTACAGGGCTTTCAGGCAGAGGTATGGGAAAAGGAATAACAGCTCTTTCCTAGCGTGTGTATGGATAACAAGGCAAACAAACACCCGCAGCGGCAGCAGCAAGGAACAGAGCAGAGCCCGGTGCAGCCTCTCCGGGCCGCAGGCACGTTCCCCTCGGTGCAGTTCCGGGCACGGCCGGCAGGGGCGCTGGTGGCTCCCGGCCGGGCAGGGGGTGCGATGGTTCCCCCGCGCCTGCAGGGGGCGCTGTGGCGCGAGCTCGGCCCCTCTGCCCGCGGCAATGGCGGCTCCGCCGGCGGGAGGGATGGAAAAGGGGCTTCCTTGGCAAAGCGCCAGGGGCAGCCGGGCCCGGGGCCCTCGGGAGCCTGGAGGGACTGCAGCAGGAACCTCGGAGCGGCGGCTGCAGCGGCACGGGCGGGCACACCCGGGGGGCAAACAAAGTGTAGCAAAGACTCCAGAGCCATGCCAGGAGCAGCGGNAGAAGCAGTACAGGGCTGGGCTCCGGCGGCAGCAGCGAATCCCCCCCCCAGTAAACAGCAGCTCAAGGAGCCAAAATTTCGAAGTACCTTTTCCCTTCCAAAGAGAAAACCCCCCAGGTAAAGAGAGTAGCCAGCCGCACCCTTCCCCTGAACCGTGGCAACTTCTTTTCTCTCTCTTAAGTACCGGTCATTATTCTCTCTCAGGAACATATGGGAGAAAATTCCCTGAGAGAAAAAAAACAAAAGGAGCAATCCTAACCTCCAACAACAACAAAAAATCTTAAGTATATATTGACATCATCTCCTTGGAGACATCTGATCCCTGGCAAGCACACTGAGGATTTCTCCTCTTGAAGAAAAGTTCATGGAGTTTGTGCTCCTTCCAGTTATACCGCACACATTAAGCAGTACTTTGGTTCTCAGCTCCAATAATGATTTACTGCAATTTGTCTTAGTTTGGTCTGTTATAATCTCAAAAGGCTCTGGAACTTCTGGATTAGGGTTACATGTTAACATTAGCAAAATACTGTGAGACTTCTGTTTTGTTGAAGTTGATGATGATTGATGCTTGAATATTTCTGAAAATTACACATGAGCAATGAGTTTATAGCCATTCCTTAATTTAAAAACTGGTTCAATAGTTAAAGATGAACAGAAATTTCTGCACGTTTCATGTTCAAGGAGACTTTCAGCCAGAGAATTTGATTACTGAGGAAACTAATGAGGACTGTATAGTATGTGCTGTCAGGTTTGCAGAATAATAATAATAAAAAAGGAACACTCACCTTCCCCCAAAAGAGTGGAAAACCAAGTACAGAAATTGTGATTTCTTGTAAACTTTGTACTTTCAGGTGAGCTTTAGAAAAGATCATTCACATTCAGATTCTCCTTTTAAACCTTACCAGAAATGTAATTTTTATCATTTCTGAAGACTCTGAGGGACAGAGTCTTTTTAGACTGTAGTACAGAGGATGAGATGTCTTTAGTATCAAATGTTCATAAATGAGTTTGATTTGCTGTTTGACTCTGCAGCATGAGGAGAGCAACGAATTTATTTCTGGGTGTGTGTGTCCTCTCCAGGTATTGCAAATGACGTGGGTGGAATCACCTTGATCCCCATTTCGATTAATTTAGGCCAGCCATGTAAAGTGGATGCACAGGCTCTCTGCCACCCTCCTGGGAGCCAAGCACAAGAAGTGCAGCTGCCAGCAGCCAGCAAACCGAAGAGAACAGGCTCCTTGGCACTGTTCTACAGGAAGGTGAGTGTCCTTACTCAGAAGTGGTGCTGTATTTCTGCCTTCCCTGTGCAGCTCCCATTACCTTTCAGTCTTCACATGCCTTTGTCTTGGCACATGCAGTTCTTATATACCTTGAAGAAGAAGGGAAAACATGTTGAGTGTTGCAGAGAATCCAGTTTTCCCCTTTCCACCCATGAGATTTTTTTCTTTTTAATTAGGAGCTTCTATAAATAAATATCAAAGGCATACTGGTAGATTTTACTTCTCTTGGCTATTTTGATGCCCCCACATTTGCAAGGGTTAGACATATCTGACATGAGATGATTTTCCTGTGTCTTGCTCACTCAAAGCTGCACTGCTGTGGATCCAGCACCTGGAGAGTCTCTTTTGCCACTTCTAAGTCTGCCCAGTGGTGCTGATCTTGCTGGGCTGGGGGCTCAGAAAGCAGTGATGAATAACACAGTAGCTAAAGGTTTCTAGAAAGAATGAGTTTGAAATAATGCAGGATTTAAAGGTTAAGAACTGGGTGTGCTTCAGAGAAACTTAAGATGACTTACTTCTAGTTGCTTTCATTTTCAGTGTGAATTGTGTGAGGGGGTCTTTGGAGGAGGCAGGGTAACTTCGTCTGGATGACTACAAAGAATATATCCCTAAATTAATCTCTCTCAGAAATATTAGAAGGTTTTTTTGCTGTTATTTTCTTACTAGAGAAGTCATTTTCAGAGGTTTTCCCCTTTGAGGGTATCTGTATTACAATACAACTTAAGAAATTCTACAATGAACAATCTTTAAGGTACATCTTAATACAAAAAAAAATTTCTGGAAACACTTGTAAGCCACCTCCTTTGTCTGAACTATTGGTTCTTTAATTTTGTCAGTGACAGGCTGTTTCTCTGAGAAAGGATTAGGAATTGATCAGCCACCTGCCAGTAGGGAGCATTGCATTTTGGAAGTTTTACTCTCAGCTGGGGAGTACTTCACGTGTAGCCATGTCTTTGACTAACCATGTCATAGGTAACATACTCCTCATAGTTATGAGGAAGAACTAAAACCTTGACTTATATTTGTCTTTAAATTTCGACCTTCAATTTACAGTGATCATCGTACTCAAAATGATAGTTTTTCCCTACTCTCCTTTCTTGCTGCTGTTCAGTAGAGCAAGTGAAAATGACACTACTCCTTCCTGCTTTCCAGCATAAAGGAAGTGTCTAATTAGTCAGTGAGGGATATGGTATAGAAGCTATAGGCATCATGTTTTTAGGTGGATTTTCTGTAAGTATTAGAGATTCAACAACTGAAGAGTGGACAGCTTAGTCTTTGAATCCCAGAATTCCAGAATGGTTGGTTGGAAGGGACCTCAAAGATCAAATCATTCCACCCCCTGCCATGGGCAGGGACACCTTCCATTAGGCCAAGCCCCGTCCAGTCTGGCCTTGAACACTTCCAGGCATGGGGCAGCCACAGCTTCTCTGGGCACCCTGTGCCAGGGCTTTACTGCCCTCACAGGGGAGGATTCCCACCCAGTATCCCATCTAACCCTGCCCTCTGGCAGTGGGAAGCCCTTGGCACTCCAGGCCCTTGTTCCAAGTCCCTCTCCAGCTCTCCTGGCAGTGGAAGAGGCTCTAAGGACTCTCCAGAGCCTTCTCTTCTCCAGGCTGAGCAACCCCCACCCTCCCAGACCTATCTCATGGGAGAGGTGTTCCTTCCCGCTAATCATTTTTGTGGCCCTTATAGAATAGCTCTGCTTTGAGGTCTTTAATTTCTGCAGGCCAGGATAAGCTTGTTTGGCTTCACTCCTTCCCGTGTGTCTTTTCCTTCCAGGTGTATCATCTGGCAAGTGTGCGCTTGCGTGATCTGTGCTTAAAACTGGATGTTTCCAATGACTTGCGCAGGAAGATATGGACATGCTTTGAATTCACGTTGGTTCATTGTGCTGATCTTATGAAAGACAGACATTTGGACCAGCTCCTTCTCTGTGCCTTTTATATCATGGCGAAGGTAACGCATAGTTTTAAGAAATTCATGGAATTTTATGTTCAGTTGAAAACGTCAGGTGTGTTCAGCATTTACAGTTTGACTGATTCATTCATGTCATATTACTGGAGGGAAGGGGACAGTCCTTCCAAGAAGTGGATGAAGTCCCAGTATGGTTTTTCCCTTGTTTTGCATGTCTTAGCTCACTGGCTTGTTGATTTAAATTCTTGACAGAGTTTTTCTTCTCTTCTTGAGTTCATTCACAGTGAGCACTGGTTGGCACAGACAAAGCACTGTGTGGTCTTATTGCCCTGTATTTCTTTTCTGTCCCATTTGTCATCTCAACAATCTGTATAATCTGAACTAGGCAGGTGCAGAAATTTGCAGGAGCAACTGTATGTAGAAAGGTTTCTATTCCCCAAAAGTTCTCTTAGATTTTGATGATTCAGGCTGAGGAATTGAGGTGGTTGCCTGTTACTTGTACTTCATTTCTTATTCCATTTGCCAGCTTTAATTTAAGGAGGCGTTAAATTGGATTATAAAACCGGGCTATTGGTTTGACTTAAACCTGAGCTGATGATTACAATGTCCATCAAACCTAATTCAGACACAAAATTCAGGAGGGTGAAATTAATCCCTTGAGGCTGGATTACCTTTTCTTGAGGGCAGACAAATAAAGAGGAGCACTATGTGTGGAAGGAAACTGATGTTTAAATTATGACTACCTGTGCTCTTAACGGCAGCACAGGTTAGGCTCAGCTGATGTCAATACGGATAGCAAAGCCATTGAATAGTCAGTGCTCTGTATTTTATCATGTAATTTGTCAGTTGTTTTGGGGTTTTCTATAACATAGGCTTTTGAATGCCGTGTCCAGTGCTGTGTGAGACCTGACAGCTTATCCAGAGACATTGAAACATTGTCTCCTGGCTCCTACTACAAAATTTGTTGCTTGTCTGCTCTTAAGATTATAAATATATGGCTGAAAAACAAAGCACTTTAACAAATGAGCTATTTTGAAATAAAAAAGCAAGGTGAAATTTCATGTGTGTACATACCTGCCTAATGTCTTATTTAGGATTTCCCCACTTTCTGTTTAGAAAAGTTAAGGGATCCAGTTTCCAAATTCACAAAACACATTTTTGACTTTATATTTCCTTCCTTTAAATTTAAAGTGTCACTGGAAGAAAGGTCTGGAAAGGAATAATGCCTAAGCCTCATAAGCAACAAAACGCTTTAGTAGCTAAGAAACAAGGAGTTCCTGAACAAGAAGAATCTTTGTTGTTTTCATACTCTCATCACCAGAGATAAATTTCAAAATTATGTATTCATAGTAATACTCATCGAAAAGCTGCATACTGGACTTGAGCAGCCCAGCCTTCATGCTTGCACTTTTCTTTCCCAGGTAACCAAAGAGGAAAGAACTTTTCAGGACATAATGAAAAGTTACAGAAATCAGCCGCAAGCAAACAGCCATGTAAGTCAAGAGCATTGCCTTTACCTTCTGTAAAGCTCATAGGTAACTTTTGAAGTGTTTGTGCTCGCAAGAGAAAAGTCAAATCCTCCACAGTGTAATACTCGTTCTTATTCAGTTTGATTTCATCTGTCTCCTGACTTCCTTGCTTTCCTTGACAAGTGTTTTTCTCTGGTGTCTTGTAGGTTTATAGGAGTGTCTTGTTGAGAAATACTTCTGATGATGTCCCATTGGACAAAAATGCAAACCCAGATACGGAGATGACAGAAGGTGAGTGCAGCAAAGGAATCTGCTCTTTTCAATAACATATTTGGAGGCTTTTAAAGAACTGAACTGTCAAGTAATAAGAAGTGGAGCAAGTTTTACAGTTTTAAGTATATTAAAGAAAAATAAATGTATTGTTGAAAAAGAAACCATCTTGTCAGTAGCTCTCCTGTGTATTAGATATGGAAAATACACTTCCTAGTTGAAAAGAATGTTTAATTTCATTTACTTAAATTTGGTTGCTCAGGGTTGAAGTATTTTCTTAGCATGTCAGTGGTACCATAGTTCTTCTTGGACAGCAACACTGATAACCAAGAAGAATGAAGATAAACAGTACCTGGAATATTATGGTGGGGTTTTTTAGTGTCACCTATTCTGAAGACTTAGGTAGGGAGAACTTGTTTCATAAAATAAAAATGCTAACTCTCCAGGACCACCATTTTCTTATATTCAGATTTATTTTAAATAGGTAATGTGTTCTTTGCTGTGGGTTAGAGAAGAAAAGGGATAAGAGTAGTATTTGAGAAAAGCATGAGAACTGTGCCATGCCCATTTTGAGTGACATGTCAGGAAAGTGAGAGATCATGAGCCGTTGTGTGAACCCATGAGCAGAGCAGATCATATATGAACCCATGAGCAGATCTGCAGCCAGGAGGCACATGGAATTTAGTTTGTTCTTTGTGGTAAATTCCCTGTGGGTGGGATTCATCTGCCTTAATGAGTATTAGAGCCATTTTAAAGGCCTGTTGAGGATTCTGCCAGGGTCCAGGAAAGTGCTGATCTCATCTAAATTCTGTCTAACACCTCCACAGTTACTGGATGTCTTGGAGTATCTGAAGTGACACTGGGCTCTGGTATTTTGTCAGACAAATGTACTTGGTTACAAAGTTCTTCAGTGGCTTTTCCTGCCAGACTTCGTTCAGTTTATGGACTCATGTCTCCTTTACCCAGTATTAACTCCTGCTCTTTTGACACCAGTTCACAGGAGCTGTGCTTGTGTTGTGAGAGAAGGAAGGCAGACGGACAAAGGAGTCGCTTATGGGTGTCAGCTGGAGCTTTTGATGTTTGTCTCAGTGCACTGATGGCCAGAGACTTTATTGTGTGCTGCTCTGTTTTACTTGGCAGACAGCAGAATGGAGGAGACATAGAAGGTTGTATTCAGTAGCACTGCAGCTTAAATTACGGGAGAGCAAACGTTAACAGAAATACACTTGCTGTGTGGCTGCAGCTTTTCTCACTTAACAGAACATTCCTGAACAAACGGTGTCATGACTTCCTCAGTGCAGATCTGAGTTGAGCACCAAGTTGTTCTTTGCTAGCTGATCACTAGAGACTTTCATAGAAGCCAAAAGCTGTGAGCTGTCAGACTGCTTAAAACTTAGTTTTAAGAGCAAGTAATGGCTTTGTACCACTTCCCAAAATAAGCATGGAAGAAGGGGTAAGCTGTGCTACAGTTTCTTGCTACAGCTGTTTCTGAGTTTGGAATAAAGGTTGAAAGTGGCCTTTTTAGCCATAACCCACAAGCCTGCTCACAGCAATTGGTAGCTCTTCCTGATGTTCATAACCACCTGCAGCACACCCTGCTCCTGGCTCAAGCACATTTCTTGAATTCCTCTCATTGACTGGTCAATTTATGGACAAGTTCTTGCCAGCTGGACATCATAAGTTCAACTCTGAAGTGCCCAGTTTGCCAATGCTGTAGTTTTGAAATCTGAAGCTCTCTTATTGTTAGACTCATCTGTGAAAGCTGGCAGCTCCTTGGGACGATCCACAGCAGAGAACTTGAGTGAGTCAGAAACAGAGGAGAGAGGAGATCTCATTAAGTTCTACAACGCAGTCTATGTAGGAAGAGTAAAGTCATTTGCACTGAAGTATGATATCACAAACCAGGATCATGTGGTAAGTCAAGTATTTTGGAATTAATACTCACAGTCATTTTTCCTGGCAGTTAAACGTATGTCAATAACTTTGTCTTGTCACCTGGTATGGGTCATGTGAGATAGTTGCAGGTGATGATATGAACACTTGCTTTAACAGCCTTTCAAGAGGACAAATGCAGATGCTGCTCAGTTTGCAAACCCAGTTCTAGCTTCTTTACATTGATGCAACACCTATTTGCTCAAATGCCTGTGGACTATCTGTGTAAGGCATCTGAAAAATCAGTTCTATTGTTTGATCGATACTTGATCTGTTGTTTCACCGTAACAAGATAAAATATTCTAAAGAAGACCTGGAAGTGTATTAATCTTTTCTTCTGTGAAGTTCCTGTTCTCGGGCGTGTTCCAGCTGAGCTGCTGTGCAGACGTGTCCTCTCTTGCAGATGGAAGCGCCGCCGCTGTCGCCGTTCCCCAGCATCCGGCAGCAGCCGGTGTCTCCCCGGCGCATCTCCCAGCAGCATTCCGTGTACGTGTCACCTCACAAGAACGGCGCCTGCCTCACGCCTCGAACTGCTCTGCTCTACAAGTTCAATGGCAGCCCTTCCAAGGTAGAGAGAAAAACAAGGCTGAAAGTGGTCAGTTTGAGAAAGGGTAATTAGTCTTCTAATTAGGATGTGATCTAATGCAGTTCTGATGTGTTATAATGAACAGTCTCTCACTTTGCGGTGAAAGATAGAATTCTGTATGTAGACTCCATCACTTGTAGATGTAGGATTACCTGTTGTTCTCTGATATTTCAGACATAGAGCAAGTTTGAAATGGAGTCAGAGTAACTCTATTTTTGTCTTGATCGCAGAGTTTGAAGGACATCAACAATATGATAAAACAAGGTGAACATAGGAGTAAGAAGCGAGCAATAACAATTGACAGTGACACTGAATCCCCCACGAAGCGACTCTGCCAGGAAAATGATGATGTTCTACTAAAACGTCTGCAGGATGTTGTCAGTGAAAGAGCAAATCACTAAAAAACTTCCATTTTCTGTGAGATCTCTAAGTTATGGAGGTGGATACAGCTGTTGTGCTATTTATTTCTTCGTTTTGTATATAGACAACTGCCAAGTTCCTTTAACACTGAACTTTCACCTGACTTCCACAGGATGCAAAAAGTTGGAGTTATGCAGGAAATGCCAGTGCATTCCCAAAGGCCATGCTGAGCTGTTTTAGCAAAAGAGTGTTCTGTGAAAGCCATATTGGATGTTCTCAAGCCTCATTTGGAGCAGCGCTAGTTCTGAGTGTAACTCAGCTTCTAATACTGGTTTTATTGTTAGAATAAGAGCAATAAAGAAATGAGTGAAATGAGTAAAGTTTCCTCAAGCTTTTGGTATTTGGAGAAGAAACTTTCAAAGTGCCTTATTTGAAAAGAATATGGAATTTTATGCATTATTTTACTGTGGAGTAACTGGAGGGAGAAGAAATGAATTATTTAGCCTCAGGAAGAGCTGAGCAGTTCTGAACTGTCAGAACTTCTGTTAAAGTGTAGGTTGTGACATGGATCTGACAGCTTTTGCAGTAACAAAGGCAGTAATCTAAAAATACAAATAGTGGTGACTTAGGCTGGACTCAGGTAAAGCACTGAGATACAGTTCTGTGAGCCTGAATTCCCTTTCTCTTGAGCCAGTGGGTGCTCCATGTTGGAAGCCACAGAGCAGCCTGCCCTAGATGCTGTTCATATGCATGGCAGCTCACCCATGAGGAAATACAGTTACAGCTGAAATCAGCAGCTGGGGCTTGGCCATCTCAAAGCTGTTCAAATGCACAAATTCATTTAACAAATTGTATCTCTCTTTTATTTTTTCCTGAAGACCTTTAGCCTCTTGTGTAGTATCTACACTGAATGTAAGCCCATCCCATAAGGAGTTGTGTATGTATGAGGGTTTATAGCTGTTGAGGGCTTGGATTCACTGGAAAAGTATGAATTCCAGCATCCAATTCTTGTGACTGAGTTTTTAACGCTGAGGATTTGGTAGGGTCTTTTTTACCAAAATGGAGAAAAGTCAAGGTTTACTCATTACTGTAAATCAGTAGTTTGATCTTATTTTATAATTGTATTTAAGGTTAGAGCCATAGAGAAACTTCTCAGCACTGTAATTTTCAGTTTCTGTGTAACTGAACTGAAAAAAAAAAAAAAGAACAATTACATAGGACTTGTTTGAGGGGCTCTGTTTCCCTTCATTGGCTGGGTGGGTTAGTACGTGCTGTGAGATCCACAGCTTCAGGGGAGAACACTGCCATGATTTTGGGCAGCCTCGGCTAATGAATCTAGCCAGCAGTGATGGAGGAGAAATTGATTACTAAGTGTAGGTGTGCAGGGACACTACTCAGCAAGGAGTAGAAAGTTTACAAACTTGTTTTTGAGTCATTAACTACTTGAATATTTGATTTTTTAAAAAACTTTTTTACTTTCAATAAAAGGTGCTTGCCCATGGAGAGCTGCAGTATGAGGAAAAGGCCATGCAGTGGAGGAGGTTTAATGTAGATTCTTAATTTCCTTTAATTTTATTCAAGTTTTAATGTTTGTCTTCAGATTTTGAGATAAAAAGTGGGGGAGTGAAGCCTTTCTGGATAGGATATGTATGGTCAGGCATGATAGCATCAGTCTTTCCACAGTATTGTATGATGCGAGTTCAGTTGACATGGTTTTAATTCAGTATCGTGTGCAGATCTGGCATCTCTGCTCCCCACACTGTCACTGCCTTCTCTGATGGTAGACAATTGATGGAACCAAAATCCTTTTTAACTGTTGTTAGGTGTAGTGTTTCTTCATTAGGAAAATGAATGTACTACAACTGGATGCAGTTCAGAATTTTTCACCTTTTTAGGTGATCTAAAAACTATTTTGGGCTTTTTGAACAGCTAAAACAATAACTTACATGGAAATTTTGTAACGGTTTCAAAGTGCCTTCACATGTAAACCTGTATTTTATAATAAACAACTGAAAAGTATTTTAACCTGTGTTGCTGTATTTCCTGTTGTTTTGCTGTGCTAATTTATTAAACAATGCCTTCTATCTGCATTTTCTGTAATGTCAAAGACCTTCATCATTTTTATGCTCGCTCAGATTTCTTTGGGATTTTTTTTCTGTTTAAATTCACGATATTTCATGTGTTTTGTCTGAAGTTTCCTCCTGAGGTTTCTTTACTGTTTGTGTTTCAGTCTGGTGTGGATTCTGGGACAAGGTGAGTAATATATTACATGAAGTCACCAACAACACCGAAAGGGAGAGAACCTTGCAGCGACAGGTGATGTGCCTACAGAGGCGGGTGTGACTCCAGCAGAGCTCAGAGATTAACGAGGGCTCCTAATTAATCTCTGAGCACTGCGGGCATGAGCCCAGATGTGTTTCAGAACCACCCTTGGACAGGTTCAGATCTGTACCAGCTGGTGTTACGTGGGTTTTGTTGCTCCAGGTAAGCATAAAGCTGGCATGAACTCAGCTGTTTAAATAACTCTTCATCTGCTCTATGAGGAAAAAAAGGCCAATTTGTGCAGATTCTGCTGTAATGACTTCTTTGTTGCCAGAGCTTTTGTTTTAAAAGACTAAGCTGTAGTTTGTAGAATCACAGAATCATGGAATATCCTAAGTTGGAAGGTGCTCACAAGAATCATCAAAGTCCAACTCCCTGCACAGGACACCCCAAGAATCACAGCATCATAGAATGACTTGGTTTGGAGAGGACCTTTAAGATCATCTGTTTCCCCACCCTGTGCCTGGGAGCAGTGTCCAAGTGCTCCTGGAGCTCTGGCAGCCTTGGGGCCATACCCATTCCCTGGGGAGCCTGTTCAGTGCCTGACCACCCTCTAAGGGGAAGAACCTTTCCCTGATATCCAGCCTGACCCTCCCCTGGCACAGCTCCATTCCCTCAGGTCCTGTCCCTGGTGAGAGGGAGCAGAGGTCAGAGCTGCCCCTCAGGAGGAAGCTGCAGACCTCATGAGGTCTGACCTCGGTCTCCTCCAGGCTGAAGAAACCACATATGGCCCCTCTATGCCCTTGGCCATCTTTGTAGCTCTCCTCTGCATGTGCTCTTTAATAGCTTTATATCCACACCTGGAGGCACCCCAAACTGCCCCCAGGACTCAAGGTGAGGCCAGCCCCCCAGTACAGGGCTGAGCAGGTGTGGTGGTTTGAAGAGACTGAGTTGATGGACAGGGTTTTAGACCAATCGCTTCTCATGATTTTGCATATAAAAGGGCACTGGTGAGGGGAAGTCACTCTCTTCTTTTCCGGTCCCTCACCGGGAGGGGTGGCGGGGCCGGGCCGAGCCCCCTGCCCTCTCCCCATCCCTCTTTGGGGATGAGGCACGGCACCCCCCCCCGGGGTGCTGCAGGAGGGCCCCTCGGAGCCTGTGAGCAGCTGGGAGACGGCAGTGGCTGTGGCAGAGCCGAAATCGTCTAGGGCTGATGGGCTCCCCTCCCCCACTCCATGTGGCGCGGACCCGGCGGGAGCTGGGGACAGTTTTCTACCACGAATGCAGCCGACACCGAACAGCTCGCAGCATAAAAGAGAAGAGGCTTTTC